>CM058041.1:84147214-84172908 GCA_030169165.1 Centaurea solstitialis
AAGAGAAAGCAATCTCACACAAGATGACAGGTAACCAGCTTGATCGTCAAGAATCTTCTGGCATTCCGCTAAATTAGGAAGCAAATCCGCCAACAAATCTTGCCATCCTTCACCAGAATAAAGAGCGCAAACCTTCTCGTATGACTTCGCGGCTAGATCGTAATTACCATGCTTAAAGAAAATAGCTGCAATTTGACCATCAAGGACAACACCGTGTCTTTTCCACCATGAATAATGATAGTTATCAGCAGCACCCTTTGTTAGCTCCAGATATCTTTTCTGTTAAAAAATACAAATGGTGAAGCAAGATAGAGAACATCCAATGAATAACTGTTTATACGCAATATAGGTATAAGTTTCAAGTTTAATATGAAATCAAATTTCAAGTTTAATATGTTTATGTGGGAAAAGGCATATGTAAATTTCAAGTGTTACATTAACCTAGTCTTGAATTTCATATAAGGTGATGTCATACTCATACATATCACATAAACATTAGTTGTTTATAATTTTGCATCTCTTGGTAGTTTAATATGAAATCAATTGATAACAGATGGATATTATATTTAAGTCTAAGCTAATCAGTTTGGTTAAAAAAGTGCTGATTTACATCATACTAGTAATCGATATGGATTGGTACCATATACCTCAAACTCCTCTAAAGATGATAACGATTTCAATAAATCAGGATCAGAAATAGTCCTACGGAGAGCATGCTCAGAAGCCACAAAAATTTCCGCGAATCTTCTAGAAGAATCAGTCGAGCTCTCAGAGTTTCCTGGTGTAGAATTGGTCCTTGACATCGACATAGAAGGTAAGTTAGGTTGAAAAATAATGAAACCAACTTTTATATAAAGTTTCAGGACATCCTAATAAGCTCAATATGCCAAGAAAAGTACGTTGAAAAAATGGGAAGTTCAACTAAACAGTCTCATCAACTTAACAACTTGTCACTTGTTGCTGAGCTAAAAGTCATCAAGATTCAAGGGAGGTCATAAATAAATATTACTAATTACGGAATATAATTTATAGAAGAATAAAAAAAATATGAGATCCAATATCCTTTTATGTGGCTGACAAACCTCAAAATATTTAAGCACACATTACATTAACAATTTTCATAATACCCGTCTAGAAAAGTTGACCGACCATCAGACATTTCAAAACGTAGTGAAGGCCAGGGGCATCAAAAGTAAATATACCACTTATCAAATATCAGTGATTTTTGTTTGTATATTCTAATCAAACAAATAAATATGACATCCAATTTTTGAATGCACATAACAGTAAATCTTTCCATACCCATCTTGATCAGACGCTTTAAACATATTTCCAGCAGAAAGAGAGTCTCCTCTACGGCTAAGCTCTTCCATAAGAGAATATGGTTCAAGAGGCAACGGTTTCCTCTGAATGCCATAGTGCTTGATCTTCGAAGTAACTTGAAGAATCATCTATGATATAGTTTAATCACGTTAATTGTTACCAAAAGAAATATTATTGATAAGAACATAGCATGAAACCAGAAGTAAAAATGGTTAACATTTAACAATTATCTAACGAGAAAGACAATGCTCTAGTTTTTCATTTATCTGTTTCCGGATTGACATGGTAAATTCATTGACATGTGTCATTTCCTAAAGCAATGAAAAGCCATATAGAACGACATGTCATCAAATACGCTTGAATAAAAATATTCTCTTTTTTGCCTCAAAGAATAGCAACTTAGCAAGTCACCCAACATGCTAACCATAATCATGAAATGGACCTCTTATAAGCTTTATGCATTTATCAAACCCCCCCCCCCCCCCCCCCCCCCTCTTTTCTTTTTCCATATAAAAGATGATAACTGAAGATACATACCTTTTCTTTCTCAAGGACCTCGGATAAATCATCAGGGGAAACTGTAGGCCAAACTGCTGGCTTAGGCCAAGGTAGCATGCTAAGTGAAGCACTACATAAAAAGAAGTACTTTTGAGAGAGTAGAAAATAGATATGCAAGAAGAAATAAGCCGAGAATTAAGTGCCTACCTGTTGACTGGACTTCTTTCTATATCAGCTCCATACCCAACTAAACATGCAAGCCTCATGAACTGCCAAGTTCATGAACACACTTCAACAAAACAGTACATTTATTAAAAGCTACAGGTGACAAGACTCACGACGTGAATGGTATATTTTTCACAAAAAAACTCTAGCTTAATGGAAACCACATTACACCAAAATGTATCCAAGTTGTCACCTTTTATCATTGTATGTACTCAACTTAAAAACTTACCATTGTATGTACTCAACTTAAAAACTGCCATTTTTGCAGGTTTAGTACATTAAATGGTAAGTTTTTAAGTACATTAAATGGATACATAGAATGGTAGTTTGGTACATAGAATGACAATTTTTTTAAGTTGAGTACATATAATGGTAAGTTTTTAAGTTGAGTATATACAATGATAAAAGATGACAACTTGGATACATTTTGGTGTACTTAACCCTACATTATACGCATTCTTGTCAGATGATGATTCATTACCTTCACAAATAAATTGACTCTTCTTGCACTCAGATCAGATGTTTAGTAGGGGAACAATTCATCTAAAGCAAGTGTTTATTACAGTAATCACTTTACCTTAACTCGGCATAGAGAAAATAACTCCCCCTGTACACGATAATATTCTTTTTTTATCTCTGGTGCTAGCAGTTCCTCTCTGTAATGCTCAGCACTTGCAATGACTAAGCCCACACATGCTGTTAGGACCCAAACTTCCCTCAGACAGAAGGGCAAAATACTCTGTTGTCACAATACACAACAATAAGTGAGAAAAATTTAAAAGTGGGTAGTTTTTATAGAAGCTGGATTAATAATACTCAATAACAAAATACAAATTAGTACAACAAATAGCATATATAGATTGAATGCCAGACCTCATGCTGGGCCAATGCTTCTGAGAAGCTAATTACAAACGAGAATCCCCTCGATGCAACCTCAAATGGCCGGTGTAACTTGAACAGTAGCTGCAAAAAGCTTACTTATCAGCCAAAACAGTTTACATATGTAAAGAAAATATAGTGTTGAGGAAATCAAATCACAGAAGAAGGTTGAAACGTACTTATTTCACTAAAATAATTAGGATCCCTTGTAATCTCCTACTTAGGTTTTGTCTCCTTATTCCGAGGAAGAGAATCAATTGTTACTGTAGCTTATCTCCCATTCTATTTAGTATAAATAGATGTCAAAACATGGGGATTAAGTAGAAATAAATTTAGGAATTCTTTACTTTATTTATGATTGAATTATCAAATTAAGGTATCATATAATCAAAGTAACCATTAATGCAGTTTTATATGCTACATGTATTGCAATGTATGTAGTATTTATCTTGGCATTTGAAAAAGATAACCTGATGACTATGCACATCAACGATAATCCATATGATCAGTTTGAAGTACAGAAACTGGTTTGGGCATATTTAGCTAACAACCTACTCAACCAATATATTATAACCTTAGCTTGACAGGCAAAGAGGTACTGCCGGAATTCAAACTCCCTAAAGGAATTATCTTGAACAATCTGTGACAGGTGTTTGTTGTCAGGGTCTAGTAAGGCAGCTTGATCATCTCCATGGTCCATTCCTCCAAAGTCCCTATGTTTGCCTGCATTGTTAACTGCATCATGCAGAAGAAAAACAAGAGTTAAGAACCAAGGTTGCGTAGGGTGCGTTTGATTGTGGAAAACTGTTTTCATTTTCTAGAAAACGTTTTCAGGAAATGGAGTCGATTTTTCATTTTCGGTTTTCTATGAAAATTTTAGAAAACACGTTTGGTTGAATTGATGGAGTTTTCATTTTTCATTTTAGAAAATTAGAAAATGCGTTTAGAAAATTTTGGAAAACTATAAAAAGTAGTTCTCTAATTTACATAGAAGTTAGAAAACATAAAATTTTCATTTTCTTGGAAAACTTTTGAAAATTGAATGAACCAAACGCGTTTTCAGAATTTTCATTTTCCTTATAAACTTTTCCAAGAAAATAAGAAAATTCACTGGAACCAAACGCACCCTTAATTATTGCTAAAATAACATGTCTACTCTTAAGAGAGTGCAGTACATGACATAAGTACTTTAAAGAATGCACAAAGAATAACGATATATATAGTTACATGGGTGCAGAAATTCACACTTACAATAGTTGCACATAGTTGTATTGATTTTTGTAAGTCATGCCAAAGAACTTTGACCATACCAACATAAAATGGAGCATATCTGATAACAGTTTCAATATTTAGAAAGATCTCATCTTATGGTTCCAGGATTGGTAAAAAACAATATTTTTCAGTCTGAGTGTTTGAAAAGTTAAATCTTGTTTTTAAAGATTTCTTAGATGCACATCAGTGGTGCTCTTGCCAACAGAACATCAGTGGTGCTCTTGCCAACAGAACATCAGTGGTGCTCTTCCGAAAGAGCATTTCTGTCACTACACTTTAGCATTTTGCAGTCACATCCTGTAAAGATGCTTAGCTTAATTAATATAAACCAGCAATTCAATGCAACAAACACAAGACGAAAAAGGCAATATCTAGATGAGTCACCAAGTTTTAGAGGTGGATAATAATGTCAAACAATATAAACCATGGGTGGGGTTCCGGTGAGAAGTTGTTGTTTGCGTGAGAAGGATGAGAAGTGGTTATCAATCGTTGGATGAGAAATGGATACCCATTTGGATGAGATCCACCGAGATAAGATGCACAGGATCAATTCCTTTCTAAAGCACAATTCATGGGAGGACATGAGATCAAAGAGATCAAGGGTTTAGATCCACCTTTCACCATTAACTCAACTTCTCACACGATCCTTTGCCTATAAACCATATACATCAAGTACCTGTTTCCAAGTAACAAAGCTCTAGTTCATCATATTCCCGTAATGAATCCTCATGAAGTTGAGCCATGTCAAACATGAATGCCAGGCTTTCCTGTATGTAATATTAATGATTTAGAGAAAAGCCAAGAAAAGTATAGAAGCATCAAACTTCTAAACATGAGTTAAGTGTCATGATAATGATATCTACAGACACAAAATGTTTGCGAGACTTGAGTGGTACAAATGTACAATAGAACAAAAGTACTTTGAAACTGTGGTAATGATTACCAATAATATCCATCATTTATAACTGTAGCATGCATAAACTTCATCCTAACAATATCTTATTAATCAACAATGCTAAACCTCATGGCCTCACCCATAGAAAGAATTGGGTACCTTCAGAATGAAAAAACTACAAAAGCTCCAAACCGGCATAAAACGTTGTTCACTGAGCTTACGAATCTCCTCCTCATATAATTGGATACGCCTATCAAGAGTGTTTCTGAGGCACTCAATGATTTTTAGTTCCAACTCATCCCAAAAGGTTGGTTCAATTGCATGTAGATCAAGTTTGCAACACCTGGTGCACCAATAGTCAAGAGTCAGAAAAAAGACCCAATTATCTTATGGACGGCTATGATTGGTTTTTATAGTTTGTTACAAAGGCAAGGAACACAAAGTCTGAAGTCCTTGATTAGTATGATTAAGAATTTGTTTAGTGATATGGTTATGTAATGTTTGTTGTAGACAGTAGTGATCTTAAATATTCGTAAGTCGGAGTTTAATAGATGTCAGTGGATGTTGTTTTACCTTTCCCTCTTCCTTGTGTTGAAATCAACTTCAAGTCTGGAATAAACTTTTTTTGCTCTGTTTATTGCTTTGTCATTATTGGGTGCAGCTTTAGACACATAGAGAATGAACCACTCCTCATCATTTTGCACAACTGATTTCAGGCGTGGTTTTAGGACTGTCTTGAACTCATCTAGGTCCTACAGAAACACAAACAGTACATGAGAAGAATTCTTTAATCGAAGTATCATAACAATTAACAAATATCATGCAGCTTGGAAAGGGAACCTTCCATAACCATAGGTAAGTTATCAGTTCTCGCTGCTGACTAATGAACTTCATGAAGCCAAAGGTCAAGGAAATAAACCAACTTTTTGATAAAAGATGTCAAGAATTTGAGCAACAAACGAATTATTCAAACATAAAGAGCATACTAGTTACCTCACAGGTCACAAGAACCACAGTTGCATATGGTTCTCGAAACCAAAACGGCAATTGCTCCTGAGGGAACTGGCTGCGGAGCCTTGGATCTGTTGTCAGTATAAACTCAGCTGGCAGCTTCTCCACAGGCACGGGATTACGGGTTTTGTTGTTCAATATGGTTTTTTTAAATGGAAGCCGTCTTTGAAATCCCTCCTTGAGAAGGGGCCACAAATCACTCACATCTTCAACTGTAAAGTGATTCAACTTGAATATCTTAGATTATACCTTACAGATATGCATCAAAAGGTAACAAGAAACAACCAACTCCTCACACAATACTCCACAAGCTAAAGTTGCATCATAAACTGACATAGTGAACAGAAAACAGTTGATCCATACAAAATAAGAAAATAAATGTAGCCATTGAGCGCTTGCAGTAAGGTTCACTCATATTCATATTATCTTTCTCTTCCTTACCATTTTTAACTCCACAACGTTAAAATAGACCAAAAACAACTGTGTTAACAACGAAAACTAATACTTCAAAGATGATTCTTCGACAATGTCATAAGCTACGTTTAACACCTAATTATAGTTTGAAATGTTTAGGTACTGGTTTCATCCACTAAAGTCAACAGTAATCTTCAACCTGGAGTTGAACTGTTGAAGTAATAATATTATAGCCCAAAATGCCGTCTCTTTTTTTGCACGGATGGACAACGTTAAGGCTGTGTTTGGCAAAAATAAGCTAGTACATGTTTGGATGGACTATAAGCTAGCTTATTGAAATGCTAGTTGGAGTAGCAATTTAGAAGCTTTTCGTATTTTTTTCCAATTATACCCTTGTTAATATTGATTATTATACCCCAAGATACTCTTTTTGATCATTTTCCATACTATTAAGCTAGTTTTTGCCAAACATAATTTATTCATAAGCTACCTTATTAGCCAACAGCTAGCTTATTAGCTAGTTTGCCAAACACAGCCTAAATCATCTTACAACATTAAACTGTATATGATTTCGTCTGATTAATCGAGTATGAAATGAAATTACACTAATGCATCTTTCAGAACACATAATTAGGGCTACAATCACGGAACATCACATAGATTTCCACGAAATCATACCGGCAACGACGAAGCGATTGCGAAGCCTCTTCATAGACTCGAACCGAGCTAAGGAATTCGCCATTGTATGTATCTATATCTAATCAATCTATCAATGATCAATATCAGTGAATTCGAAGCCAAAAACAAATCATATATGTTCGTTTTTTCAGTATAATCGAAAGCAGAATTGATGAACTGATGAAATTAAAACCCTTACTCCAGCGATCAAGTGTGTGTATCAGTCGGCGAACAAGTGTGTGTGTGTGTGTGTGTGTGTGTGTTGTAATGTGTGCAATTGCAATGGAGTTGTGGATTGATTTGAGTATCGGCGGTTGATCGGAGTTCTTCTTATTCCGGTGGTGATGCCGGAGATTCATCGATCGATTTCCGTCACGATCATTGTTGGCCACCGTTGGGTGTTTTTAACGGTTTTTTTGTGCTTCAAAGATTTGGACCATAATAAACTATTTGATACGATTATTTATTAAAATCATGATTTTATTCATTTGAAGTTGTTTAATTTGATAATCGTATGTTAATTCTGCAGTATGTGAGAGTCAGCAGTTGTGGCTACGAAAGTGTCCCGGGTTTCGAACTCATAACTAGCGTTGGCCAAATTTCGGGTTCGGGCCGGGTTTGACCAAAACCCGGTTTGCTACAGTGACTGTCAAACCCGGGTTGAGTCGGGCCCGGGTTCCGGCCGGGCTCGGACCGGTTTCCGGCTCGGGTTCCGGCCGGGTTCGGACCGGTTTCCGGCCCAGGTTTCGGGTTCAACTCGGGTTCGCCCGGGTTCCGGACCGGTTTCCGGCCCGCGGGCTGAGACCCGGGTTTGGCCGGGGTTCGGGTCGGGCCGGGTTGGTCAACGGGTCGGGTCCGGGCTAGCCCATCGGTTCGATTCGATTCGGTTTCGTTTGGCCATCACTACTCATAACCATATTATCAGCCGAGCTACACGTCATTGGTCATGAGAATTTAATGTTACTTTTAATTTAAAGTAATATCTAAAACTATTTTGTTTTAATTTTTACCATACCTTAGATAGTAGATTCTTTGTATGTAAAAATGAAATGTAATTTGTCATTGTTTTATTAACATGTATGCTGGTTTTCTGATCTTTATCATAGTACGTTATAGTTCATAAGTGTTATTTTTACAAAAAGTTAGGGAATGAAACGTCAACTTCATTTTGGTTGGATAATTTGGTAGGGAATCGTTTATGTGACCAATTTCTAAGATTGGAAAAGGAGAGGGAGAGGTAATGATAAGTGACCGAGGGGGTTGGATGGAAGACCGGTTGGTTTGAGGGGGTTGGATGGAAGATCGGTTGGTTTGAGTATGAGATTGAAATAGGACTCTGTGGGATCGGGCCTTAGGTGATCTAATTGAACTAACCACCTTGCTCAAAATTTGTAGTCTACTATTCATTGCAAAGATAAATGTGATGGTGTTATGGGCTTGAATGACAATGAAATTTTATCGATAGAAAAAATTGAAAATAGTTGTCGAAGAAAAATATCTCGTAGACAACAACCTTCATCCAAAAACCGCTTGGAACAACCTTGTCCCGATAGAGATAAGTATATTCGTGTTGCATGTTCTACATAGACGTCTGCCGATAAGCACAAAACTGGATACAATCGTATTTCCAAATTTCAGAGAAACACTACGACAATCGATTACTTCTTTACGAATTGCAATTTGGGACTTGTTTCTAGATTGGTGGGGGAACAATGTTGGTCCGAAAAGATCGACAACAAAGCTACTTAGTCCTCATGGGAAGATTCCTTCTCTTTATGGCTACCACCCGAATTCAGCAAACATCTATTTGGAGCACTAGTAACCTGTTATGGGATCATCACAATCACATTATTTGTAGGAAAAAAAAAATCTCTATCCATTGAAGCACTATTTTCAGGAAATCAAGCTTGCGTAGCGTCTTCAAGCAAGTCTCAAGAAAAATATGAAAAGGCTTCCATTCAATGGGAAGTGGAAACTATGGTCTATGGATCATAAATACAACTTTCCTTTATGTAAATATATAGTTCTTAATCAAGCTAAAAACATGGAGGCTATTCTCAAAATTGTTTGTTTTAGGTATTCAGAGTATTGAGTTCTGAATGGTTCTTCAATTTCTTTCTTTGAGTTAATTCGATGATTATACTCAAATTCGATAACTAATATAATCTTTTGTTGAAGATTTGGTTGTTTCTCATATTTCTTTATTATTGGCATTTTAGAAAAGGTTTACCTAATATTTTATAAAAATCAACATTTTTGAGAATCTAGAAATATTCGGCTACAATAATCAATTCTCATTTAATTTCTAAAGATTGTACAAAGAGTAAACTACAATTTTGGTCCCTGTGGTTTTGCGATTTTTTTGAAAGTGGTCCCTAAGGTTTAATAACTACAGAAATGGTATCTGTGGTTTTAATTTTGCTTTGAAAGTGGTCCCTGACCTCTAACCCCGTCTAAAAGCTCCGTTAGAGCCAGGGGCAGTTTCGTCCTTTCATGTTTCCGTTATAGTTCCGTCTGCTTCCCTCTGTTTTGATTAACGACATATAAACTCTTTGACTTCATCACTCTCTCACAAACACAAACTCAACTGAACTTCAAAACCCTCACTGAATGAAACCCTATGCGTCGAGCACAATGGCGAGGAAATGGGAGTTAAGAAGCAAGTTAGGAGAAGGATTCAACCCAACAGATGTATATGGTAAGCATATTCATGCATATTGAGCTCTGTTTTTTTCCATTATCGATCACCATAAAAATACGTATATTCATTGATTTTTTCCCTTTTATGTTGTTGTAGAAGTTTACGAAACATTGATTGCAGTAAGGATTAACCATGGAGGTATGTTTACAAGTTTTCCTGGCCGAAGATACAAGAAAGGTAGGATTGATTTTGTTGACTTGGTTGACACTGAGAAGCTATCTGTTCATCAGTTCAATGCTATGATGGTAGCTTTAGGCTACAATGCAAAACAGATAATGTATTACCATTTCTTGATTCCTGGAAGTGATTTAGATACTGGATTGAGAGCTTTAGGAAGTGACCAAGATGTGTTAAACCTCTTAAAATATGTCCCTAAGATTAAACTGATAGATGTATTTATTGAGCACGGGGAAACAAGATTGACTACTTATTTGCAATCCCCAAACCCTAGTAATGTTGTTATTGAAGAAATTATGGAGGATGGCAAAAGTGATCATGTGAGTGGACCTAAAGAATTATTCTTGCTTGAATGGGTTGATCCACAATGTGAGCCAAGTAATGCACAAGAAAATAAATTGGAGGGAAAAATCATTGAAGATATAGATATGAATTTAAGTTTGGATCAAGATTTGCATCATATAATTCATGGCTATGACTTGGGAAATGGGGTTGATATAAACCATGGACTTGAGTTGAACCAAGGAGCTGAGTTGAACCATGGTCTTGACTTGAACCAAGGAGCTGAGTTCAACCATGGTCAATTCAATCAAGGAGCTGAATTCAATCAGGGAGGTCAATTCAATCAAGGAGCTGAATTCAATCAGGGAGGTCAATTCAATCAAGGAGCTGAATTCAATCAGGGAGGTCAATTCAATCAAGGAGCTGAATGGAACCATGGGGTTGACTTTAATGAGGGAGGTGAATGGAACCATGGGGTTGACTTTAATGACTTTAACCATGGTGCTGACTTTAACCAAGGAGATGACTTTAACCAAGGAGATGAGTTCAATCAGGGAGTTGATTTGAATGAAGAAAGTGGCAATCAAGGGGATATAGAAAGTCATGACAGCAACTTTTTTTATCCCTTTGATGATCTTGAAGTAGATATGGCAGATTATATAGATACTTATGCAGATTGGATGGGAGTGAATGGGGAAGAAAATAGTCAAAATGTGGATGGTGATGTTGATCCCTTTGATCTTGACAATTTCAATTCTGCAGGTGAAGAGGACATATTTTCCTGCAACAGAGGTAAAAAGAAGATGCCAAACAGGGGTATTATTGAGTTTTATGTAGGACAGATGTTTGGAGAAAAGGAAAGGGTCATTAAGCTAATCAAGCAGCATGCAATTGACACCAGGAGGGATATAGTTGTCATTAAAAATGACTCAATAAGAGTTAGAGCTGTTTGTAGAGGTACAGTACCCAACATAAAGGATACTGGTGAGTCAAGTGGGCCTGGAAAGGGCAGAAAGGCTAAATGGAATAAGTCCAATGGGCTTATTTGTCCATGGGTCTTGTACCTGTCAACCACAAGAGATGAAGCAACTTGGACATGTGAAAACCTACTGCTCTACACATAAGTGTTTCCAAACAAGAGATGTTGGTATGGCCACTGCGCAGTTTCTGTCAACGCACATAACAGAGCAGGTGAAGATGGATCCAAATATGCCATTGAAAGCAATTCAATCCCACTTATCAGAAAAGTTTGAGATTCATGTGTCCCAATCTAAGGCTATGAGGGCGAAGCATATGGCCAACAAGAAGATCTGGGGAGACTTCGAGTCACAATATCATCAGCTCAGGGATTATCTCAATGAGGTAAAAAGATGCAATCCAGACACCACAGTTAAATTAGAAGTTGAGATAGAACCCAACTTACAAGTTGAGACTAGAAAGTTCAAAAGAGTTTACATTTGCTTGGGATCTTTGAAAAAGGGGTTTAGGGCTGGTAAACGGGATCTGTTGGGTCTAGATGGGACCTTTATGAAAGGTCCATTTCCAGGGCAGATTTTAACAGCTGTGGGAGTTGACTCAAATCATGGCATATATCCAGTTGCATATGCTATAGTAGAGGCAGAGACTACCAATTCTTGGAAGTGGTTCTTAGAATGCCTTGGAGATGACCTAGATCTTCAAGCAAATTCTAACTTTACTTTTGTGAGTGACAGACAAAAGGTATGATTTGATTCTCATGTAAATTCATGATTTTTATTGCAAATTCCTATAATTTGATTCTTAAATGATTTCAATGATTGGTTTCATTTGCATACAGGGTATTATTCCAGCAATTGCACAGATGTTTCCTTCTGCTGAGCACAGATTCTGCCTTAGGCATATCCAGGAGAATATGAAGTTACAATGGAAAGGTCAAGCATACAAGGATCTTTTGTGGGAATGTGCAGCTGCTTACACTGTCCCCCAATTTAAAACAGCAATGGAGAAGTTGAAAAGATTCAATGCAGGTTGTCATGATTGGTTGATGAAGATCCCCCTTCAACACTGGAGCAGAGCTCACTTCACAGGTATGAGACAACTATAAATTTTGTCCAATAAACAGAGTATAGTGTTTACATGGTTTGTGACATGGTTAATTATACCTACAGGTAGATGTAAATGTGATGTGCTTCTGAATAACATGTGTGAGGTCTTCAATAAGCAGATTGTAGATGCTAGGGATAAACCTATCTATTCTTGCTTGGAGTATATTAGGGTGTATCTTATGAAGAGGATTGTGAATGTATGCAAAGTGATAGAAAGTAAAGATGGACCATTAACTCCAACTGCTCAAGGCATTCTAGACAAAGCCAAAACTGAAGCATCCAAATTACATGTGTTGTTTAATGGTGAACATAGGTATCAGGTATGTACATAAGGTATCAGGTAAATGTGATGTGGTGAATTTAAAATTGTGATGTGTTTCTTATATGAATTTTTATTTTGCAAGGTATCTGGCCCTATGAATGACCAATGCATAGTTGATGTCAGAGCCAAGACATGTACTTGTAGACAGTGGGAATTAACAGGAATTCCTTGCAAGCATGCTGTGGCTGCTAACTGGAACATGGGAGTGAATGGTATTAATGTGGTACCTGAAGCATGGGTGGATATTTCATATAGGCTTACCACTTGGAAGGAGATGTATAGCTTCAAGATAGAACCAATCAATGGAAGGTTGCTATGGGATAAGACTAATTGCCCATCAATTTTGCTGCCACCAAAACATCATAAGCAGGTTGGGCGACCAAAGAAAAAAGGAAGAAAAGCAGTGAGGAGATGAAGCAAAAGCAGGTTGGTACATCTGCCAAACTCAGTAGGAAAGGGAAGACTGTGACATGTGATAAGTGCAAGCATCCAGGACACAATTCAAGAACTTGCAAGGGACAAGGAGGACCTTCAAACAAAACTTGATTTGGCTGCTATGTGGTTTCTTTATGGTGGTTTGTTTATGGGATAATTATTTAAGCTACTTAAACTGTTTTAGTACTTATGGTTGTGTATGAACATTTGGGATGATGTACTTTGTTATGGACCTATCTTTTGGTTGTAAGATGTAATGACCAAAACAAAGTACCATGTTTGGTTGTGTATGTTATGTTTAATATTCCTATCTTTTGCTTCTCCAACTCTTATGGTCACAAATATCCATTTGAAGGACAGGTTCATTTTGTGCATATTTTATGGTCAAAAATTGTGGTAAATTTCATCTTTTATGTTTGCCAATACAGGTTCATTTTGTGCATATTTTATGGTCAAAAATTGTGGTAAATATCATCTTGTATGGTATCCAAAACAGGTTGATTTTGTGGTCAAAAAATGGTCTCAAGTATCATCTTGTCCAAACAGTTTCATTTTGTCCAAACATTGCAAAGCGACATAGAACACACTTCAAATACTACATTGATAGTTAATAGCCTACAAAGAGGCATACAAAGCATAGTCAACAGCCTGGAAAAACATTACACATTCCATGAAACAGAGTTACAAACAAAACTAAATTCCATACTTTTATCCCCATACCACAAATCCATTATTAGAACCCACATTACTTGAAACAAAAACACAGACAAACCCCAAACAAAACCCAGCTAATTATCAACAGCTTCTGCAACTTTGAAATTTCCCTTTCTTGAGCTTTGACACATGCTTCAGCTTTGTTCTTGGATCTAAGTAGTCCAGGGATGACATATGTGGCTCGAGGACAAATCGGTGGATCAAGCCACCCAAAAAAGGTACATTCTTGACCCTGTTCAAAACGAAATTATACAGAGTATTAGGGTAGAAATAATTTGTAAATGGCTGAACGAAGAAAGAGACTTACAATTCTTGCACAACTGTAGAACCTTCGTCCCGGATTCGCGTTCGTCCATGACGTTCTTATGGTAGCTTCACAACCACAGAAGCAGAGCATCATATTGAAGAGAAGAGAGGTTGGTGAAGAAGATGAGAGATGGAATGGTTAACGGTGGGTTATCAATCGTTAAAAAGAAGAGGGAAAACATGAAAGGACGAAACTGCCCCTGGCTCTAACGGAGCTTTTAGACGGGGTTAGAGGTCAGGGACCACTTTCAAAGCAAAATTAAAACCACAGATACCATTTCTGTAGTTATTAAACCTTAGGGACCACTTTCAAAAAAATCGCAAAACCACAGGGACCAAAATTGTAGTTTACTCTTGTACAAATTTACATAATTTAATAATTTATCCATTCCCCAATTTTCTCTATTTAAAAAAAAATGTTAAAACAACAAAAAAACAACATAAGAGCAACAATGTCGTTTTTCTCTGTTTAACATAAACAATGGAAAGAGAAAGGTTCAAACAAGAACAAAATCATTTTATAGAAACAAAAGAATTATTTTGGATCACACATGATGTGGGCCCATGTGGGACCCACCCATTATTAAATCATATAGGATTCTGGTGGGTCCCACCACTAAATCACATATGATTTAATTAATGGGTGGGTCCCACGTAATATGTGGCTCACATTTGTTTCCTTTGTTCCTTTAAAATAGATTGTTCTTATATAAACCTCCTTCACAATGGAAATGCTAGTAAATCTTGAGCAATGCCTATGTCTTGGTCCCAACTTGCACGATAAATTTTATTTTATATAAAGATTAAAAAACAATAATATTAGTGTAACTGTGTAACTTATAATTTTGGTTTCGTCTAATCGTTACTCATTGTTAAGACCGTTTACTTAACGTTTATCTGATAAGTGTTTATCGGTTGAAGTTACCTTACCTAATGAAAATGATAAAAACTAAAATCTTACCCGGTTAGAGCATTGACATGAACTGAAAGTCTTGTCCGGTAAGTGAGATTGACGAATCTTACCTGATAAGTATTACCAGATAAATTGTTACATATGATATAATTTTAAGAGACTAAAAGTTTAAAATATCATCTAATGTACTGCATGATAATGTTTAATTTTAGTAATAAGCATTTATCATGTAAGTGTTTACTTGGTAAGTCCAAATCTTTATAAAAACAAAAGTTGATAATGAATTACAACTATAAGAATAAAAATTATTATGTTAAAAATTAAGGAAACCCCAATTAATGAAAGCGCGGTTGCAGTTTGACCCGAAGATCAATAATTGTTTTGACCCTGTCTTCTTCCCACCGGAGAATCCGGTGGCAGCGAAAGTCGGACATCGCCGGCGGCTGGCGCCGGTGATCGTTCTTTAGAAATTAATCGGAAATAAAGATCACAATAGGCAAGGTGATTTTGAATCTAAATTGAACAAATAAATAAACGAATGAATTAAAAAAAAAAAACTACTTATATAAACAAATCAGAGTAATAAATAAAGATCTGAAACCAATTAAAATTATTGATCCAATTTATCACCAATTACAAAAAAAAATAAAAAATAAAAATCCCTAATTAAGTAGTAGCCATGGACATAACCGAAAGCCGGCTAGGCGTCGGCCGGAAATCAAGCCACCGCTTGCTCATCTTCCGAGCCGCCGGCGGAGTCAACGCCCTCCTCACGATCTCCTTACTGGCGCGCCGCCGTCTTGGCGGCGCCGCCATCTCCCGGCCTCCGCCACTCCTCCGACCCAAACCCGAATTCAGCCGCCGAGGCCTCAACGCCGTTGACGGCAAGTCGGTGAGCAAATTCCGGTAAAACTCGCCGGACTTTTTCGCCGGTGAAGGGTGTTGAAGAGTGGTGGCCATAATAATATTGGTGGTATCTTTTTCTTTCCTAATGATCATGGAATTTTTAAGATTGAAAATAAAGATGGATGATAAGATGAAATTATATCTGGCCTTGAATTAAAGATGATTTATATGGGTGGCTGAATGGCTGGCTTATTCAAGATGTGTTGAATTTTGATCTGTTTGTTTGACTTTGAAGTTTTTTTTTGGCTGGCGGACACGGTGTTATTATGACGTCATTTTTTGACCGTTAATATTAGTTTTTTTATTATATAAAAAGGTAATGTGAATATGTGACCGTTAACGGCATTTTTCTGGAGCGTTAACCGCCAGCGAAACGCCGTATTGGACCGTTAGTTGTATATTTGTTTGTTTATTTAATTTTCTTTTTTTATTTAAGAAAAATAATGCAACTTTTAACATCATCTAGATTCTAGATAGAAGTTCTTATAACTTATAAGAATCTTATTTTTGCATTTTTTTACTTTTATCTTTCTTTCAGTTCATCAAAATAAGAATTTACGTAAAATATCACAATGATATTTCTTATAAAAACCTATTTTATCTACATCGTGTATACTTTTGTTTTTATGTTCTTTGTTAATTAGTTGGTAGATAGAGGCTTTGTTTAGCTAGATGTGGGTGGATTATTGCTATTGTTAGTATGAGGTTTGGGGAAAGTAAGTGGTGTAAAGTCATGGTTGTATCTTTGGTTGGTGGGTAAATTAAATTTGTCGTGTTTAAAAAAATAAGAGTTTGAGAAAAAAAAACTAGTACTATGTCATTTCATACCAAATATGAAGGTAAGAATTAATATTTTTATTTAAGAATCTGAGGATAGGAGTTCTTATAAGCAAAAAGTGTTGTAGAAACTATCATTGTAAAGAGTTCTAATAAGAACTCAAACTCCTTTAAATTTTTAAATAAGAAACTTGGTTCTTATCTTGATGTTTGGAATGAAGTGACTAGTATTCCAATTGGTGTTTATCAAAAATTTCTTAGCAACATTTTTTTGTTTTCGGTATCTTCGATTTTTTCTCTTCCTCTAAATTAAATATATATTTACAATAATAATTGTTAATGTTTAAAAAAATACATTGGAGATGCTTTAAGTTTTACTTTTGACTTAGACTTGTATTTCTTTTTCTGGAATATATATTAAAACAATTTTTTCCTCAAGGGTATTTTTCCGAAAAGTAATTTGGGGTTTTATGCACATGGTATATGAGACAGGTCTATCATTCTAGAGATTCGATACTTTTGGATAACTTATATTCGTATAGCCCCTAGCTCATTTGCCTTAATCCTTCTCAACACTTTAGAACAATTTGTGTTCGTCTAATCTCCGTTAGAAATGGTGTGCTAGTTTCTAAATTGCTAAACTTGGATCCTTTATCTAAAATATATATGTTGAAATTTCGTTCTCTCTACAAAGGCTTTTTTGGAGAGTGGTCTCGGAGTTTCACATACTCCGTAAAACTCTTAAATTTCTATAAAAATCATTTTGTGCAAAGCCAAGTTTTCTTCTTTCTTCCCCATCTTATAAGAAACCAACCATACATCATCTCGAGTGTGCTTGAAATGTTTCCCTTAAAATAGGCACAACATCGTCTACCATAAACACCAAAGCACATCCCTCCATGATTTGTAAACCAATGAAGTTGTTTTAGGTGCAAGTTGTTGAAGTTTGCCATGAACTTAATCAACATGTTGTTAGATAGCAACGTGAAGCTAATTACAACATTAGTTGCACCACTACGACGATGACATTAAACGAAATTGTCGGCTATAATTAGGTAAGTGAAGTTTTCGTGTTTTCAAGTCAAATACCCCGACTAAGTATTACCAAAATAATTATTCAAATTTGAATAAAATCATAACAAAAAATTCAATTGGTTTAATTTATACATTTTGCTGGATTACGCCTTAGAGGAGAGGAGATTAGGTTGTATTCTGAAAATTTCAAAGTTTGTTATTACTAAGGACTTAACTATTAAGATAATAATATTCCATTAAAAGGAAAATATATAATAATACAAAAGTACAAATTTTAAGAAAGAAGAATTTGAATTCCTATTCTCAATCTATCCTATGTTTAACTTCCATTTTCTTCCAAAAATGCCACTTTTATATTCCCCTCATTTATTAGTTTCTCATCTCTTTCTCCCATACATATAAAACGGATCTTAATGTTGTTGGTTTTAAATGGTGATCTTGGTCACAAAGGGAGCATAAATGGTGAAAACGATAATTAAGGTGTTAATATATATATATATATATATATTGATAGAGGGAAGTTATTTTGCAAACCATAAAAAACGTGCAAACCGTGCAAACTCATGGTTGCACACGTAAAATCAGTGAAATTGATTCATGGAGTTGTTTAATATGATGAAAATGTTTCATAAACATCAAATTTTGAGAAAATTGTTTCATATGTTGGTGTTTTTTATTCATATGAAACTTTTTTATCGTTTCTATGAAACTTTTTCATTTCTACGTAAATAAACACCTTCATATGAAACAATTTCATCACAAAATTTAGTATATGAAACATTTTCATCATATTAAACGACTCTATAAAAGATTTTTCATTGATTTACGTGTGCAACCATGAGTTTGCACGGTTTGCACGTTTTTTATGGTTTGCAAAATAACTTCCCACTATATTGATAAACATGGAGATATAATTTAGATGCGATTAAAAAGGATCCATCAAAGATACTAAGGTATGTGTCTACTACGTGTTGGTGCGAACTAGACGTCCTTAGGTGGTGTATATGCAACCTTAGAGTCATTGAGGTGAGGTTTCATACAACAACATCAGCCGTGAGCCACCAAATCCCATGAGGTGTAGTATGTGAGCTTGACGTGAGCCATAAGCTCACCACGTCTTTATGTGGGGATCAAGCAAGGCCAGAAAGCTTGCATGGGAGCGCATTGTGACCTCAAGTCACATAGCGATGTCACGCATGCCCTCATTTGACGAAGTGTCTATTAGTTTGACTTTTAACCAAATGTTGATCGGTTTGCTTTTTGACCAATTTGTCCCATTGACTAAATGGCTCAAAATTGGGTGAAACAAAAAAAATGTATTAACCTATTGGGGATGGGTAGGCGCCATAAACATGATTTCGACTTTTGTTTTAGGTATGCCCATGGGTGACTTTGATTGACTTTTCGGCAAATTGGCCATTAATGTGATATTCTGTAACAAGGTTACTAATTCAGCGTTTTTTTAGCTACGCTGCACTAACAAGCGAGTTTTCATGAGTCTTTATGGTACATACATATATACATAGTGTTGGAGCATGTTATGTCCGGTGATAACATGATTGTTATACATGATATGTTTTGATGAGAGTATGATTATATGCATGTTTGGGAAGTTTATGGTGTCACACATGTTATATGTTTGTTGTTTTTAAATCATATTAGCATGTATGTAAAGGAGTCAGTTTTTGGCGCTTTGTGCAAAATGGTGATTTTAGTATGTATATAGGATTAAAGACGAGGCACTTGTAATGTAAAGTATATGGGTTTCTATATAGGTGAACTTTCATGTGTGAGTTGTGCCTAACTAGGCTAACTTATATGGTAGTTTAGTAATCCCTACACTACAAGGATTTTATTAAATCTCAAAGCGTCAAAAGTGTATTTTTTTGTGTATGTACTATAGAATTACAGGCAAGGCACCGGTAATGCAAACGTATATGGGTTTTTGTATAGGTGAACGATCATGTATGAGTTATGCCAACTAGGCTAACTTATATGGTAGTTTAGCAATTCCTACTATACAAGAATTTTATAGTACCTCTGCAAGGTGATCAAAAGTGTTTCATAAATAAAGATGCAATTTCATCATATTGTTGGAAATAGTGTCCAAATTATTAACAGTTGATAGTATTTTAATAATGGTAGGGTCCTTTTGGGTTGCCCTTAAGACCCAAATAAACAATCAAGAAATTAGAGGGGGTAAAAGTGATTAAATTATTTATCAGTTGATGATAAATATATTTAATTAGATTATATCCAAAATATTTAATTATAGATTAAGGATAATAACTTGATAATAATTAAATAGTTTTAATTAAGTTATCAAGTTGTAAAAGGATTAGGATATCTGATAATAATTAAAATAGTTTTTAATCGGTTTAACAGTTCATGTAAAATTAGGAAGCCTAATTCAAGAGATTATAAATAGGTGCCTTGGGATCAAACCCAAATCATCAATTCATTTATTCTCTCTTCTCTTTGTGGCATCCTCCTCTTTCCCTCTCCAAATCGCCAAAAGGTTTAAGCGTTATTGGTTGTTAGTATTTGGTGATCTTAGGTGTGAGCCACCAGAGGGATTCATACTATTGGTCCTTGACATCCAAGAGGCAATGTCAAAGGTTTGATTTTTCCGTCGAGTTCTTCAACAATCGCTATCAAGTAAGTTTTCTTGATCATTATTTGTAGTTAAATTTTCTAGAGCATGAGCATCCTTAAAGGTTATTAATTTGTTGTTACCATAGTTTTTTTTTAATATGCTTCTGTTGCTAGAATGTGGTAATAGATTTGATTAAAACCTAACAGATATGAAGTATGTGTATTTAGGTGCAAAAAACGATGAAACTCACTAAGCTTCTATCTAATTATTAGTTGGCCATGGTTGACAAGTATAGATAAAGGTGAGAGCCAAGATATTAATATGATTTATTGCTTTATGGTGATGTAATGACGTTTATTTTATGCTTGTTTGGATTATGTATTGGATAATGGTTTGGTTATATTTTAGTATGGTACGGGACGACCTAGGATTATTGTGCACTTTCAATACCATACTTTATGTTTACGGCTTCCGCTACAAAGGATATGTACTTGGTATTGGAGCTTGATATTTATCATTAGCATTAAAAGTTGTTTGACTATAAGGCTATCAGTAGCGCAGTCCTCTGAGACCCTAAGTCTACTCTGCCACATCAACTTTACCATCAACCGACTATAAGCCCTTTGAAACCATCTACGTTTAGTACCACAACCCACTAAACCAAATACCCAATACATATATATTTCAAACAAAAAAAGGAGTGTGAGAAAGGGAGACTAGCGGCTTGATCGAGTTGGGGAAACCGATTTGGTGCCCGCTAAGGAAGCCCGCAAACCGCCCAAACCGTTGGGGCAAGTCGTCGAGCCCACAAGGGGAGTTACGCATAGCCTAAGGGACATTTGGTTCGTTAGGTTCTGATGGAATCTACTGGAACTGAAATGGTCAAATTTTGTTGACCAAATTTCATTTTGACGTCTGGTTTACCGATGGAATGGAATTGGGTTCCAAACATTCCCTCAACCATGGATTTCATAATTTCATTATAGCTAGGAAGGGATTTCTTTCCATTCAAACCAATTTCTTTAAAATAATAGAACTACCCATCTAGTGTCTAACTAAAAAATCGTCTCCCTCGTTCACAATTCAAAATACGATTCTCTTAATGTTCACAATCTCGCTCAAGATTTTGATATCGGTATTTCTCAACAAAAATAGATTTCTTTCAAAACACCATATTTCTTAGGAAAAAAACCCGCCTCCCACATTGACGATTACGTGCTTCCAAATTAATTTTGAGATTGATTTTCTGTTTGCTTTTCGAAATGGATTTTGCTTTTGATAAATCACTAAAGTTTTTTGTTTGCTTACGAAATCGATTTTGCTTTTGGTTTCGAAAATATAATGTGCTTGAATGACTTCGAGTTTTTCCTTGTGAAATCGATCTCGCATTTGGTATTGAAAGTTGATTTCGCTTTTTAAAATCAAATTTGCTATTGATGGACGACTTCGAGTATTTTGTTTGCTTATGAAATCGATTTGTTTTTGGGAAATAGATTTTGCTTTTGATGAACGACTTCAAGTTTTTTGTATGCTTATGAAATCGATTTCCATTTTTGTTTTGAAAGTCGATGTTGGGTGAGGTTTCTTGTTTGAACATTGCTTGTGAGTGACTTTATGTTATGACTATTGATTGCTTGAACATTGTTACTTGTTAGTGAGAGACTTCTCCTATGATTTTACCATTGTAATATGTATAGGTTTGTTTGATAGCAAGAATTTTGGTTTTAATATGTATGGGTGATGAACTATATAAGTTAATGTTTTTCCAAGGTAAAAAAATCTAAAACTTTTTGGTAATTAATTTTCTTCACATTAAATGTTAATTTTATTATTAGTTATAAGGAAAACAAATAATTAAAAAACGGGTATTATAATTTCATGATTCCATTTTAATTCATTTGCAAATCAAAGAAACAAATTCTAATATACTTGGTAAGGATTAAAGTGCATTTTTGGTCCCTGAATTATGTAAATTTAACATTTTTCGTCCATAAGCTAACGAAAAGCGCATTTTGTTCCTGAACTATCCATTTTCGGTTTGGTTTTAGTCCCTCTCACTAACGTTCGTTAACTTTTTTCGTTAAACCTAATTAAAGGAGGGATAACATAGTCATTTTACCAGTTCTCTTTACTTATTTGTTTTTACAAAAACCATCAAATTACAAAGACTTGTTTTGTACATATATGTTAAACACATAGTCATTTGAAAACATCTCATTCCAATACGTTTTCTTAATAGAAAGTTGGGGACAAATTTAAGCACTTAAGAGGGTACAACTATATACAATATGAAAAAAAGTTAGCCGTGTGATGAATTAATTAAATCATTATAAGCATGATGATAATTACACTTTTATTTATTATTATTTCTAATCACTTATAGATGTAAACTGTTTTTATACATTTATAAACGTGTGACAAAGATTAATCTATCTAGATACTTTTTTTTAACATATAGTTTTTTTTTTCTTTTTTTTTGTGTATTTATTTGAAGCCTATGCAATAATTTCACATATCGGACGATATATAGCATGCATCGTTAAAATTTTTGAAGTCTAATGCATGTGCTTAATAGAGCAACATTATTACCTAAAAGAATATTTAATCAACATATCTAAATGGGGACAATTTGTTTAGTCATTTTCTCTACAAAATTTAGCATCTTAATTACATAGAAAATATTAATTACTATGGATATACATCATAATTACACAAAATAGTAGTTGTTATGGTTATAACCGTGTTCTTTTGTCAAAATTAAATCATGCTAGTAACAAGACAATGGATGAATGTTTCTATATAATATTTTAAGATGCATGATATATACATCAATACATAGTTCATTAACTTTAAAAATAAACATATATATCTTGTTATCTTCTAGGAACTACTTTTGGTGATATTATCATCATTTTGATATCGACAAATATTAAAATATATGACATGACGTATGTAGTCAGTATTGAAAATAAAAATATCGTGAATTGATTTGTATTTAGAAAGTAATCACTATTGTATTTGAGCTTATCAATAACTCTTTTAGCTAGAGTTTTGGATTTAACAAAGAAAGAGAGGAATACATATTTTCTTGCTTACTTCCATTTTAACATTCATGCAAATAAATACATAACATACAAAATAAAATCACATATATCTATTGCAACTTGGGTTTGTGATCACAAGCTCCCATAGTGGATTCGTTAATTAGATATCACAAAAATGAAATATAAAATTATAAATGTATCTTTAAACATAAATAATTCAACTTAGTTATATAGTTGTGGCTGTTTTGTTGTTATGTAACTTGCCCACCATCCTCTCCTTTTGTCGCAATCCATTATTGTGTCCATTTATGTTATATACGACTATACAGTACATTTGCATAATTTTTCTAAGCATATATACAATGTTACAAGGGTGGGTAGATGAGATCTACAAGGGTTATTAAGACAATTAAGATGGCTTCAATTCCTCCATGAAAGAGAGATGAGTAAAAAGATGGTCCATATCAAGATTGTCCCATTAAGCTTTCCAAATAAAGCACCTAATGATGCAAAATGTATTAAAGTTGGTTTGTACACTTTACTTAAAAAGGAAAGAAATGCAACTAGTGTGATTTAATTTGTGTGGTTTTAAGATTATGATTCCTTTTGATGACAATCCAATTGGTCCCACTACCATAAAGATAATCAGAAATTAAGAGAGAAAAGGACTTTTGACTTGTGAGGTGTGGTTAATTAACAAGTGAGCCCTCTCAAGTGTCTCATCCATGGATAAATGACCCCCTCATCTCAAATTAATATAATTAATTTGAGAGATTAACTTAGAGATAATATCAAATTAAATATCACATCTTTGAGAGGGGAAGTCAAAGGCTTTTCATGTGAAAGATAACATCACAACTTTGCTTTCTTTATCTACTTTTTTTCTCTGAGTGTACACTGATCATTGAAAATACTGTTTAAGACCATTTTAAGTGGTTGATATTGAGAAGCGTGCTACCTTCCGTGTTTCTTTCTAGTGTCCGTTTTTGTCTTTTTCCTTATGGGAAATGAGACTAATCAAGTTTGCATTCACATTGCTAATGGTATTTCAACTTCCCTTTTCGCTTTTGTTCATAAAATCATTTTCAAGCTTTCGGCTCTTGAAAGGGTATATATAAATTAATGTTTAAAAGGGATTGATCTTTCGCACACCTATTTTGGCCGGGTGTGCCATTTTGTTATCTTGATGTAAAGATCAAAAGCTAACCCAAGGAGCCAAGATTCGGGGTGGGGCTTGTAGGGTTTTTCATTGTATATTAATCTTCTTTTTGTACCTTTTCGATAAACACAATAAGTTTTCCTTTTGATAATTCAAATTGCAGTAAATGAAGCTTGAACCGTGTCTATTCCTTACCGGACTCAACACAACAATAATTTAAGCTAAAAGAACCAGTATATTATTGACCATATATATTCTGTATACTCAAACAATCTTAATCATTTGAATGCACCCTACTATGTATATTAAGCAACCCAAAATAAAAGAAATTGTTAACTTATATAACGTTTTTCCTAAACAACCGTTGATATTTAATTTCTACCATCAAAATCCGACAACTTCTACCCTTAGTTGTTTGTGTTGTAGAACTAATTTTCTTCATGATGATCACATTTCTTGAAAGTTATCTTGTAAGTGCAACAGGAAAAAGTTAATGACAATTTGCAAGAAAATGTTTCAACTTTGAATAATTCAAACAATAAATTTCAATTCAATTTTAGCAATGAAATTAATTGATTAATCAACAAACTTTCATTATATAGTAACTATAGTTTTGGAATATAAGGCACCCATGTGACCCATATATTATATAGATTATATAGTATAATTATATTATAATATATACATACATGAACATATGTATGTACATATATCTATATAAACTATATATTTCTACACACAAATTAATAAATACACAATATGCATGTTGTATAAATTGTACAAAAGACTAATTAAACATCATAAAAGTTTAAAGATCATTCTTACCTTTTAGGGTTTTGTAGTGGCTCAGGGAAAAAGAAGATGGTGGCATTTTTCTCACTTTTTATCGTTCCTTTTTTGCCCTTTCGAAATCAAACCCACTTTCCAAAACTAACCCTACGAGTACCAGTTCATTCCCGCCGGCGGCAGCTGATACGGCTGCCGGAAAACACCGCCGCCGTCTTCGAGAGACCCCAACATTGCCGGCTGTTGCATTTGCGGAGTTTGC
>CM058041.1:84173008-84229963 GCA_030169165.1 Centaurea solstitialis
TCTTCCCAACCGTCGGCGTCCAGTGAAGGATCCGAGTCGAGAGGGACGTACTCAAAGAAAAATATAACTTGTAGTTTTTTTTATGAATTTTAATTTTAATTTATTTCTTTTTTATTTTTAATTAATTATGTAATGTTTATTTTTAATATTATGAATTTAAATTTAATTACTTATTTGTATTAATTAAATTAATTAAAAAGTGGGAGGGTTGGGTACTTATCAGAGAAGGTTTCAAAGAGTTAATGGGAGGGTTGAAGAAAAGTTGATGTGGCAGTGGGGTTCAGAGGGTTCAGAGAATTGGCTACTGATAGCCTAAGGGGGTGGTTTGTAGGGGTGTCGGGAATGAAGGTAGTGAAAATTTTGAGAATAATAGGTACGGGGAGTGTAGCTAATTTTACTATCGAAAATCGAATCGTGTGGGGCCGTATTTGTATCAAACTGAACAGAAAAGGAGCGGGTACGCATGGTTCGTTTACGGCTATCCGTATTTTGTCGAGTGTTTTGATGTACACAAAATATATACTAGAAAATGTATTTATTTTATGACAAACTAAAACAATTAACACTAAAAACGATTAGAAAATGAAAAATAAGAGTATGGAGAATTGTCGTCGATATGGGCTTGCAAATACAATCTAGACCGAATCTGACAAACAAACCAATGACAGTAGTGGGTGAATAAAGAAAACACGGCATGTGATGGAGATTTTCTTAAGATTAGTAATTATTTATTATGAAGTATTAAAAATTATTTTTTCTTAATAAATATATACGGGGCGGGGCGGGGCGGGTATCCACGGGTAGTAAACTTAGAGAACCAAACATGACGCGCGACTTGGTGAGTACCCTTATTTTCAGGTTTTTTGGGTCATAGATTGCTCGGGTATCGGTTTTTTCGGTTTCAGATTATACACTTCCGTTTAATTCTTTGGTTTTTTTGGATTTTTTTGGATTTTTTTTAAACACCTCTAGTGTTTTGGAGTGTTTATGACTTACCTCGTTGCTAGAGAAGTCATAAGTTGCTTTGAAATGTTCAGATTAGTTTATCTCCTTTTTAAAAAGTTAATAAGGTCTTTCGTAGCATAGAAATATGAACCCTCAGCCTTTTATTGCCACATCAACTTTCCACTTTTCTATCGTCAAACCCTTACCAACATTTCAAATCTCGTACCACAAACATTTATTCTTATTCTTTTTTTATTATTTTAAATGTAATGTATGTAGAGAGAGAGAGAGAGGAGAGAGAGAGAGAGAGAGAGAGGCTTCATCAAGTTCACGAACCCATGGGCGAACCCGCTTCATGCACCTGCACCCCCTAGAACGAACCCGCCAATCCCGCTCAAGCCACAAGCTTGAACCCACGAACCCACCTCCGTGCTACGGAGGGTCTTGGAGTTTTTTAGGAATGCAAATTTTTTGACTTCCTGGATAAAGAGATAAACACTTTTCATCATAAGCGCTCCCAAACACCCCTAAATTGCATAGGAAAATGGGGTTTTTCCTTTGATTTTATCGATTATATATTTTTGTAAGAGTAAATTACGGATTTGGTTGCTCTTTTATGTGATTTCTATAAAAATCATCCCTGAACTTCATTCGTTAAAGATTTTGGACCTTGCAATATGCGTTTTACGTTGGATCTTATTAGATAAGGGGTCATAATGTGCACATTAAAACGAAATCAAAATGGTCGTTTATATATTTTTTAATTTAACGTATTTTATACTAATCTTATTAGATAAGGGGTCATAATGTGCACATTAAAACTTGAAGGGCTATTGGGTGTATGTATAATGTAATATATAGTCGTCTCCACACTTCGTCCGCCATAACCCAGACCGGACCATCAACGACAACCATGACCTACCAGCATCTTCATTCTTCGTTTATCACCTTTGATCCCCTCATACGCTGCACCCCCATCGTGCCTACCTCAATTACAACCATTCTTCATTTCGAACCATCGTTGTACACACACACTCTCGCTCTCGCTCTCTCTCTCTCTCTCTCTCTCTCTCTCTCTCTCTCTCTATATATATATATATATATATATATATATAGGGGTGGGTTCAATTGCAAACCACTTTTTCATTGTGAACGTGAGGACAAACGAGAGCGCGCCACGTGTCACTCTGAATTTCGGCGACTTAGTGTTATTCAGACTGAATAACACTAAGTCACCGAAATTCAGAGTGACACGCGCGACTTGTAACCAAAAAGCCCGCGACCTAGTGTTATTCAGTCTGAATAACACTATTATTCAGTGTTATTCAGACTGAATAACACTAGGTCGCGGGAAAAGTCGCGCGTCTCATAAAATTTGTTGCCACGTGTCGCGCTCTGGGTTGTCCTCACGTTCACAATGAAAAAGTGGTTTGTATTTGAACTCTCACCTGTATATATATATATCTTTCTCAAATATACATAGTGTCTTTCAATTCTCTTTCTCTCCATACATTCACATATACACATTTTCCTAAAAACATACGCACACTCTTTTAACCCACTCACTACCATGACCTACCACCACCACGATTGTTTGAGGGAAGATGAATAGGATGCAATATATGTTTGTGTTGAGATTATACTTTGACACCATTCTCCGTGAGTCCACCCATCATCATTTGTTGGTTGTTTTTTTTACCTAAAAAAATAAAGGGAGGTGATACTTCCTCTTAATAAATTGATTTTTTCACATATGACAATACCCTGGAAGCTAGTGTATAAATTAGTAAACCATTCATCTTCCTTGGATGAATCAAATTATTAAGTAAAAGTATCACCTTCCCTTGAAAATAGCCATTATAAAAGATACTCATATTTGTATGATAAGATTTGGCCACTCCATTACAAATACAGTTCCAATTGTCATTCCAATTTCTATAGGAGATGATTGTAAAACAATTTAATAAAACAATACGAAAAGTTCCAACAATTAAATAAATTAACAAAACAATTTAATATTGTGTATATTGATGATAATAATTATATAAATTTGATAAAAGAATTTTATGTTTTATTCTATTCATATATTATCGTACATATAATTCTTGTTTATGAGTTTCATGGTTTTACTTTAATTTAAAAAATGAGTATTTGATTGATTGAACTATTTTTCTTTTAAAATAAATTGATCATATATTTAATGATTTATATTGTTACTTTAATATGTTTAATACATAGATCAACATAAAATCCAATCTTAGGGGTGTAAACGAGCCGAGCTGAGCTTGAACTTGTTGAATGCTTAAAAGACTCGAGCTCAGCTCGTCAGCTTGTTTAGCCAACAACAAGCCAAGCTTTCAATTAATATTTAAACTAACATAAACGAAGACTAAGGCTAGAGCCAAATAATCACTAAGGTTCAAGCCAAAAGGGCTCAAGCTAAGTTGGCTAGCTCATATCCAAAGGGTTGGCAGGTGAGTAAAAAGACGTGGAGTGGGTTCATATATATAATAAGGATAAGAGAGAAAGAAGGAATACTTTACCGATGTGGGATAGGAAGGAAAAATAAACCAGCTTACTAACTGTATAGAGGAAGCGATGGGGCAGGCTCCCTCTTTACTAGTTCCCACATCGGAATTTAAAAAAAATATAAGCACCTAGGTCAATTACATAAGAGAATTTATGGATCTGCATTAGTTTTGATAATTTCATTAGTAATTTGTTTAATTTCTACTAAAGTTGTCCACTTTTATTTATTATTTATTTTAATTGTAAACATAATTTAAATATATTATGAATACTATATTTAATTATTTATAATTATATTAATATATATTAATGAGGCCCGTTTAAGCTCGCGAGCCTAATCGAGCTTAATAACAAAGGCTCGAGCTCGAGCTCGTTTATTAAACGAGCCTAAAATAGAGCTCGAGCTCGACTCGGGCTCGTTTAATACGAGCTCGAGTCGAGCTTTTAATGAGTCGATCCCGAGCAGCTCACGAACAGCTCGGCTCACTTACACCCCTATCCAATCTAATCTTTCTAGAGTTTTTGGAAGAAATCATCCAAATTCTATGTAAAAATCTTAAGATCTAGAGTCTAGACGATAAGTGAGAGAACCCTAATATGTAATGTTACAATAACTAAAAGTCCTTGTAAAAATTTCAAAAAATAAAATAAAAATCAACGAGTTTGTCGGCCCCTCGGGTTTTAAGGTCAGTGTTTTACCATTGCTTAAATGTGGGGAGATTGAGAGCTATCTTTTAATTGACTATTGACATAATGTATCATCATTATTGGTAGTACAAATATTCTAAAAGTTAAATAATATAAAATAGTAAATTTAATCTTTAAAAAATTAATAATAAAATGATATATATGCCTTTGAAAAGAGGATAACAAATGTTAGAATAAGGGATCAGATCTAACAAAACTTGCACAATGCAAGAACCAAATCTATAATAAAAGAAGTTTATGGACAATTTTTGTAGGAATCACATTCCACCTGAACTAAATCCATAATAGTGTTTATTTGAACCCTGGAAATAAATCTTGATGATTATTAACCTTTTTATTAACCAAATCCACTTTTACGATTATTAACCTTTTTATTTTCTGTTAACTATAGTTAAACGAGGAATTGTTTGATATTTTTTTCCTTAGTATATTACAGGATATTGGAAGTTGATGTTTTCTGGTTGATTAGTAGCTTAATTCCAATTTTCTTAATCAAATGGCTTGTACAATTTCTACAATCAATAATCAACCAGATTTCTTCTCTCAAATATTGATATGGTATCAGGACTAGTCATCCTACACCGGCAACGATATCCCACCCTAACCAAGTTTTTGTTACCCAATCATCGTTATCGATTAAAGTTACTACACAAGCATGATAACTCCTCACAGTTTTCATCTCCACCATTACCAGATTCATTTAATCTCTATTACCTTGAGCATTAGTAGTGAATTGGATTTATGAAATCCGTTGCAAACTAATTTACGAAATCATATACAATTTCGATTTATGTAACCATTAATGATCTTTTATGAAATCACTTGTTTTGAAATTTTAACGATAAATTGGCTTAAATCCCTATATATATGTTTTCGTTGAAAATTTTAACAACCAAAACAACCTTATAGTTTGAAACCAAATTGAGTTGGGGAGGGAGAGAATAGGTTAGGATTTTTATTTTATATTAATTATTTTTTAAGTCACATTAAACCTAGAAAATGAACAAAACATAAGGATACATTATACATGAGTCATAAGGGTACATGATTGCATTTGAGATTTAGACAACCAAAATAAGACACATTGATCATAACCTAATTGTATGAATGAAAATAAAGAAAACGTCACATCAACTTAAAAAAAATTTTGGGTAGTAAACGAAATGTATTGAATACGGTTGGTAGGCAATAACTATATAATTTATTTAAAAAACATCAGTTTTTAGTTTTTTAAAACGTGTGAATGTAATTAAGATATTTGTGTAATCATACTGTCTTCACAATATGTGATATTGGAAACAATATTTTGCTCTAACAGAAAAAAGTAGTCAAAGTTTCACACAAGTACCCCTGCAGAAAAACTGACCCATGGTCCAATTTGTTTGCGACATTTGTATAAACTGTCGTGGAGTCTATACTCTATACAAAAAGATTGATCACCTATTTGCTCTACCATCAACCCGTGTTTTCTAGAATCTCGTCCTTTCTTAACAACAAAAATATGAAGCCCGTTGACAATTTGTTTGAGAATATTGATAATACGATCCTTGGGTGCAAGATCGGCATATTGGTCTTTTCACCTTGGTACTATGAGTTGTACTTTTGTCTACATGAGCTTGCTTTGATGTGGGAGTCCAGGAAGAAAGTTATTCCCAAATTGTGTGGTGTTAAGCCCTCTAATCTTCGGGGCTCAGATATAAGAATACGTTCACAGTCCGAGACCAAAACGTTTGGTTATGCCCTGGAAGAGGCTAAGAACACCTTTTGACTTGCATTCGACACAACCAAAGGGTATTTCTCAATACTTGATCCACTTCTATTTCTTCTTGTCGTAAAATAAGTGTCAAATTTCAAAAGTAAGTACACACTACGAGAGAGATTAATTCATTACTCTTTATTACTAAGGGTACGATTGTCATTTAGTTAATTAAAGAATATAATCATTCAACATTTCTAAAATGGTACAATTTTTAATCATGCACATTTATATGGGAGGAAGGAAATAATATTTTTATTAAAAGTTTTAACAATTTAAATGACTGTATTTAATGATTATAGAAATTGGGAAGACGTGGTAACTTACACAATCGACATGGTGAAAGAAAATTTCCTCGAAATCGACAACGAAAAATACCCTAATCGTGACATTTGAATCTTCTACCGAAAACTGTTCGTGCGAATTAATAATGACATTATTTACGATGATTTCTTATTTCTTTTATTTTTCCTTTAGTGATAATAATACCCTTATAACGACTCGATGCTCGTTGACATACAATTTGTAACATAACGAATGATATGTGCAAATCAAAGATCATATATCACTTCGGATTGGTGGATGATCAACCAAGCTGTTGTTTTTCAAGAAATCTTGATACCATCGTGCCGACATTTTCGGAATCCGATCGAACGTTTTGCGGTCGACATAATATAACCCGTATCTCACATTGTAACCAAACGTCCATTCGTAACTATCCATTAACGACCATACAAAATAGCCACGAACGTTCGCTCCATTCCTGTAATTCGAAATAACGTTGAAACTTTTTTTGTTGACTTTTTCAAGGTCAAAATTGACTATTTATCAAGTACGGAATTGAAACTACCATGGTTGAATTAAGTGTCATAAAATCATTCTAGTTGTGTTCCGTATCATAAGGTCAATCTAGTCACGGGTTTTGTTTGTGATAATTCGACGAGTTAAACGTCAAATTTCAAGACGAAAAATAGTATGTTTGACTTAAAAGTCAAAAGGGCGTCGGACTCACCTTATGGCTTTGGCTAAAGACGCAAGGTACGATTTGTGGAATTCGATTCGCTTGACGTCGTTCAGAATCTCTTCAACTTCTACATCCTCCACGTTTGGTGACGAATACCCTACAAAGGAATCATAAAAAGACTGATCTTATAAATAACATAAATCACGAAATCAGTCGTTCTGCTCTTTGGGATAGAGGACACGTATGTGAACGTCTCACCTTAGACCCTACTTTTGAGTAAGATTTAATGGGATAGTTTAGTTTGGTGATATTAATGACATAATCATGCATGCTGATGATGATTAAACTTACCATTTTCAGCAATAAATATCGGTCGGTTATTGTACCGAGTCTTGAGATAGTTCACAATTTCTTCCATTCCTCTAGGAACGACAAAACATATTGGCACCGATGTCTGTCGAATGTAAAATCATTCATTTTCTAGTACCAAATTGAAAGAAATAAAAATCTTGAAACATTAATCAGTATATGTATGTATAGGGTCAGGTTCATGGGAAAACTTTAAAAAAAACTATAAAACTGAGGAACGCCCTAAGTAATTTGCAAGTGATTTGTCCAATATGCACATTTGCATAAAAACCAAAAAACAGCTTTAATAACTTGTATCCACATAAGAAAAAGGTTACCAGGGTGTTCCTCGGTTTTTCCATTTTTGGGGTTTTTCCCTTCAACCTCCCTCTGAGTGTGTGTGTGTGTGTAAACATGCGTGTATGTGGTATGTATCATACTGGTTCACCGATCAGCTTCCCATCACGCTCTCCAGTGATACCCACGAAACCTTTGATTGCACGATCACCGCCATTTGAGCAGCTAGAATTGGTACAATCCTTGGTATATACAGTCGAGTAATGGTTGATTCCAAAGAAATCAACGCTGTTTTTCATTAAACGCTTTTCTTCCGGAGAGAATCTTGGTAATTCACTTCCATGGTATTCGCGCATTTCTTGAGGATAATCCCCAAATATCGCCGGATCAAGTGACCTGTTTCAATCTCGAGTTTTCAACAAAAAGACAGCAACGAAACTTTTCCTTCTTTTGGGCAAATAAGCTACAAATCCCTACAACAAAATTGGCTTTATAGGACCAAGGGGCTGTTTGTTTTAAAAAAAATACCTCTTAAAACCACTTAAGTTTTGCAGACTTAAGACTGTTTGTTTTATTTTCAAGAAAAGGTCTGGAAACCTTTTACCGTCCCCCGAAATTTTAAGAGGTATCCACCTTTTATTTTTTAGATGTAAAATCAGATTTCAGACGTCTTAAAAAAACAAACGATATCTAAATATGTTTTAATGTTTTCATAGACTACTTTATAAGACTTCAGTTCATAAAACAAAAATGTTACAGTAAACAATTATTTGACATAAACTTAAGTCCTATAAATCAGTCTGTTAGGACATTTAGACAGATTTGACATCCTATAAAGCCGATTTTGTTGTAATAAATGAACATATAAGATTACCAGCCAGTAGTGAAAACCAGGGATCTTTCTGCAGCTTTTCGATCTAAATCGCTGTCGGTAAGCGGTTCATACATGAAAGAACTTGCAACTAAACCTATTGATCCACCTTGTTTCGGCTGAAAAATATTATATCTGAAGATTATGATCCTTATTTTCTTAAAAAAAATAATTAGTTAAAAAAAGAAGCTATATATTGAAATTGCCTGAAAGCTTTCATGATATAGCTTTGCAGCCTTCCCATGGGCCAATAACATGTTGTGCATGGCTCGAAGAGGCTCGACGTCCGAATTTCCGGCAAGACAGTTGCCGAACGGCTGCGAACAGTGAGCCGGTGGATACACCCCCAATTCGTAAGCCATTTCTGCGAACGCATTTGGTTCATTGATCGTCACCCAGTACTTAACTCGGTCTCCAAAGCTCTTGAAACAAGTTACTGCAAAAAGAACAAAGTCCTCCCTGCAAGAAAGACATTAATTAGACCAAAGCTCTTGAAACAAGTTTCCAGGTCGGGCCTGGCCCCAAAATTTCAGCCTAATCAAGCTTTGAGGCTTGGCCCGAACTGGGTTTTAGGCTCACTAGGCCCAGGCTTTCTGGGCCTCGGCCAAAGTCCTCCAAGCCCGTTTTCAGTGAGCCAAAAAAGTTCCGCGCTCTTTTGGTACGGGCCCAAACGGGCTTTTTGGGCTTTGAGGAATAGCCCGGACTCGGTTTTGGGTTCATTAGGTCCAGGATTTTGGGGCCGGGTTTGGGCTTTTTTGTGATCATGTTGGTCGATTTTGCGAACTAAAATAGAAGCTTAAACATACTGCATTTGCGGGTCAAGCCAAGACCCGTATCTCTGTTGGAGTTCTTGAGGGAAATCTTCATGGTGAATCGTCACAAATGGCTCGATTCCTGTATAACTTAAAACTTCTTATTACTCAAGATCCATGAATGAAGCTCAACCAAAAAAAGGAAACAAGTTTTCACCATTCACATGTGAATACAAAATCCAAAATGCATCAAGATTCAAGATTCACCTTTGCGTAAAAGTTCGTCGATGATTTCGTTGTAAAACATGATTCCCAAAGGATTAACTTCACCAAATCTCCCCCCTAAAACGAATTACAACAAATTAAACATCATTTTAATCATATGAATTCAAAGCAGGATTAGTAAGGTTTCATTACTTGGTAGAATTCTAGACCAAGAAATTGAGAATCGATACGAGTCTAACCCAAGAGAATGCATCATTTCAATGTCTTTCTGTACATAAAAAAACCAACATTAAATTCAAAAAAAGTAACAAACTGTTTCTTGATTTTATAGCAATGGGAAAGCAAGAAAAAGATTGATACTTTGAATAGATGATAATGATCATTTGCAATATCTCCATTCTCTCCATTTTCTCCACACCCTAACAACAAAACAATGGCAGCAGATTTAGTAACATTCCATTTATTCATTAATGAATAGAAACAAAAAACAAAGATGAATAGTGGACCTTTGGTATGGCAAAATGCATCCCAGTTGCTAAGAGATTTGCCATCTTCAAGATAAGCACCTTCCACCTAAAAAAAGGGTAATTTTGTCAATGGCCAAAAGTGGGTTAATTTAAGGATACAAGAAACAGAAGGGGTTACTTGATAAGCAGAAGTGCCTGCTCCAAATAGAAACCCAGTTGGGAAATCGGATCTTTTAATCGGGTTTTCTTGTTTGAATCTTAATCCGCCTCCATTGATGGAAGAAGCTTCAAGCATTGAAGATGATGTAAAAATGGCAAAAATTAGATAAATTGGTACTGAACTCATCCTATTCATTCTTGACTTTTGTATGAATTATGATCTAACGAAATCTTTTAAATTGCATAAGAGAAAATGGTGGGATAGTTTTCCTTTGATTTTATCCGTTAAATATTTTTGTTTGAGTAAATTACAAATTTGGTCTCTCTTGTATATGGATTTCTACATAAATAATCCCTACACTTCATTACAAATCTTGTATATGGATTTGATTTTATCCATTATATATTTTTGTTATAGTATGCATTTTTTGTTGGATCTGTTAAATCTGGTTCCTCAACCAAATGGCCGTCTTTAACGTCCATCGTAAATGAGAGTAAAATGGTCTTTTTTTTTCTTTAATTTAACAATTTTCATATTAATCTTATCAGATAAGGGCCTAAATGTGCTAGTGTATGTATATGTATGTGTATGTATAACGTTATTATATAGTCGTCCCCACACTTCGTCCGCCAGAACCTAGATTGGACCATCGACCACAACCATGAATATCAACATCTTCATTATTCATTTATCACCTCTGATCCTTCCCGCTCTGCACCCCCATCATCCCTACTGTAACTGCAACCATTATCATTGTTCTACACACACGCTCTCTCTCTCTCACACACACACACACATACTCTATTTTTTCTCTCTCTCTACACTCATATATACACATTTTCGTTAAAAACACAAGCATACACACTCTTTCAACCCACTCACCACCGTGACCTTCCAGTACCTTGAGGGAGGGAGGGAGGGAGAAAGTAGCACTACAGAAAAGTGGTTGATTATTTATACTTTTTCAACAATAGTAATACACTTAGAAGTGTGGGAAACTACAATAAAACGTGGATATATTTGGTGTTACCATTTTTTTATCAAATCTCTACACTTGAAAGTATGAAAATTATAGTAAAAATCACGTTTATTAGCTTGGACAAATTATCTAAAATTTCACATTTCTAAGCATGTAAATTTTGGAAAACAATTATGAGGTTACAAAAGTCTACACTTTAAAATGTGAACTTTTCTAATTATAAAAATTACACATTAAAACCCCAATGGAGAAACCTACCGGTTAAGGCTTGGTGTTGGGGAAAAACCCACCCAAGTTCGAATCCGGGGGTGAGCAACCAGGGGCCACTAAGTATTAATCCTAGGGGAGCATGCTTTAGCTCTCGGTGAAAATTGCCAAGGATGTAGTCTGGCCAAAGTCCAGGTGAACATTTCCCAAAAAAAATTACACATTTAAAAGCGTGGATTTTCGAAATCAAAAGGTACGTGTTTATAAATGTGGAGTTTTTTTTTCCTTTTCTAACAATCTCTATATAAAAACTATTCGTAACACAAAATTTGTCCACGCTTTTTATGAATAATGGATAAATGACATATCTTTTATAGCGTAAGGCCGTAAGTTATGATTTTTATTTTATATTAATTATATTTTATGTCATATTAAACCTAAAAAATGAACAAAATATCTTTATTAATAAGCCACAAAGGATACATGATTGCATTTGCATTTAAGACTTGACAACCAATATAAGCACGTTGATCATAGCCTAAATTGTATGAATGAAAATAAAGCACACGTCACCTCAACTTAAATCTTTTGGTTTTTTTATGTAGTAAATGAATTGTATTAAAGAGCATCCACAATGTATGTGCAAGGTTTTGAAAATTGGACTGGTTATCAAACCGGTTGTCTTACCGGTTCACTGGTTCAATCGGTCGGACCGGTCAGACCGTTTTAAAGAACCGGATGACGTCATTATTATTTTTAAAGAAATTACTAAAAAAATATAAATATGTTTGAAAACACTTCCAACATCAACAATACTTAAATACAACATTTGTGAAGTACGTCATATTCGTCATTGTTTTCATTTCCTATAATATCAAATATAAAAAGATGTAACAAAAAATAGTATATGAATATATCAAAAGTAGTCATATAACTATGTTTATGAAAATACTAACCTTGCATTTGGGAAGTAGATGAAAAAAAGAAAAAAAAAAGGTTTAAAGCGGTTCAAAGTTCAAACGGTCCGGTTTAACGGTTCAACCTTTCGGTTCAAGCGGTTCTCACTGGTTCAATGCCTAGCGGTTTGACCGGTTATATTGAACCAGTCCCCCTACCGGTTCCCGGTTGAACCGGTCGGACCGGCCGGTCCGGTCCGGTTTTCAAAACCATGTGTATGAGTTTTTTACATAGTTTTTTCACAGTTTTTTCCTTACGTATTATTATCACCCCAACAACCTAAAAACCTCTACATATTTCCAATATGTGAAAAACCCCATCCAAGCTATTTCAGAATTTTCAGGGTCCACCATTTTATCTTTATATCATTTATATTTTTATTTATAAAAATAAGGGATTACTTCTTTCAAAATGTATCCAACTATTCCCAATATACTATTGTGTGTATCAACCTAAAAAAATTCCTTTTGTATATTTCAAACTTTATTTTAGAATCTATTATGTGTATTTTTTAGTCTATTGTGTGTATCAAAAATACACACAATAGGCTAAAAAAATAAAGTTTGATATATAGAAAAGGAAATTTTTTAGGTGGATACATACAATAGTATATTAGGGATAGTTGGATACATTTTGAAGAAGTAATCCCTAAAAATAAATACAATAAAATTATACAAATACGTATTTAATTATATCAAGAAAATACTATTACATTAATTATGTATTTATTATACATAATTTTTTTTAAATATTTTAACAAAATATATTTTATAAATAAAACTAAATTAAATCATGGATTAAATACGAGATTTTTATAAAGTTTTATAAAGTTAAAATAGATTAAATACGAAAAACCTCTAAAAAAACAGGTCGTGCAGTTACGACCTATGACACAAAAACCCACAAAAAACCTCATCTGAAAAACCTTTACACTATGTGAAAAACCTCAAAGTAAGGTTTTTGTTTTTTGAAAAATCTCTAAAAAACCACATTGTGGATGCTCTACGTACAGTTGGATATAATTTGTTTAAAAATCATTTTTTAACTTTTTATTTTTTTTAAATGTGCGAATGTAGATAAGATATTTGTGTAATCAAATGATAAAATAATAGAAAATTTGTTAATCAAAATCAAATTAGTAAAATATGCTTAAAAAAAATTAAAAAGACAAAAAATATGTATTGATTAAGGGGGGTTAATACATATGTGTAGTTTTTTTTTTTTTTTGCTTTTCCTGATTAAACGTAAAATAAGGTTTGTTTTGCGATATTTTTTGAAAAAAGGAGCAAAAAATGATGTATTGATTTTATGCTTTGTTCAATTGATTTTAATATGGCAAATTGGCAATGTTTGGTTCAAATTTTGAATTTTATTATTGAGTTCCAATTTCATATATCATGAAATATAAATTATATGGGTCATAACTCATAAAAACACCATTATCAATCACTAATCAAGCACCGTACAAAATAAATTATTGTCTCCCACTGAATGCAAGTCTTTGCACGGCATACGAAAAAACTTCATAAAGGCCTAGGCTATATCCGACAAACTAGCTAATGGCTGATAAGCTAGTTGATAGCGGATAAGCTTAACTGTTAATCGACTCGATACATGCTCATTAATATACAAAATTTGCAATATCGTAACAGTTATATATACATTCCACGTGTACACGGATAACAAATTGTAACATATAACGAATGATATCGGAAAATCAAAGATCATATGTCAGTTCGGATTGGCAGATGGTCAACCAAGCTGTCGTTTCACAAGAAATCTTGATACTATCGTGCTGAAGTTTTCGGAATCCGATCAAACGTTTTGCAGTCGACATAATATAACCCGAATCTCACATTGTAACCAAGCGTCCATTCGTAGTTATCCATTAACGACCATATAAAATAGCCATGAACGTCCATTCCATTCCTGTAATTAGAAATAACTTTCAATCTTTTTTTGTTGCCTTTTTTTTTATAATTCTAAGAAGATGGAGGAAAAAGTGCAGGTGGTTTCTTTTACTTGCTTAATTCTCAAGCAAGATGTTAAATTGTCAAAAATATCCCTTTAGGGTTATAATCAAGTGTGACTAATAAAAATTGAAAATATTGTTACCATGATCCTCTTCTATTATCAACCATTGATTAAATGTGATTGATGGTTTAAGATTGGTCCTCAAATCTATATATATATAAAAGGAAGATGTTGGTGTCATGAGGTGGCACTCTCTAAGAGTTGGATTTGGGTCTACAATTTTTCTCATTATTTTGATTTTTTTATATTTTAAACTACAACTTTTCATTAAATATTTGCATTCAACTCTAACCCATTTATCTTCTTCTATATTAATTTAAATAATGTAACTCCAAACCATACATCTCTTCAACCATCCATTTTCTTTTACATTAAAGCTACATAACTCCAAATCTTCATATTTAAAGATTGTTGCCAACAATCAATCTTCAAGAACAATATTTGCAAGAAAACTATTGTGAAAATCATGAATGGTACAAAGAAAGTAAAAGTCAATTACGTATTCTTTTTTAAAAGTCGGTGAAACATAAAAAACTTTTCATTTGTTTTTCAATGTGTCATTTTGCTTTCTTATGAGTTGTTTATTACCAAATCTCTTCTTCTTCTATATATCTATCATGTGATGTGTTCTTCATTCCATAAATCACTATTTTTTAACAAATCGGTTTTCAGGTTTATATCAAGAACACCAAATTGGGTATGTACTCTTTCTTTCTTTTATTCTTTTATTATTTTTTGGGATTTTAGAGTTTGTCATTTTTTGATTGTTATTTTTTTTTTCAAAGTTATTCAAGAAGACTAATCCAGGTATGTATTCATTTCGATTTTTGTTGAGATTTTAAAGTTTGTTCGCTTAACTTTTGTTTTTATATTTTTCTTAAGTTTTTTTTCCTAGGGTATGTTCTTTGCATGACTCTTAGAATTTTGATGACAATAAAGTTCAACGAAGAACTTTCGAAAGTACTACAACATATGATGTAACCTCCACAAACTTCAACGAGTGAATATCAATGGTTATTTTTACGTTTTTCAATTATTCTTCAAGAAGACTAATCTGGGTATGCATTCGTTTTTTTTATTAATATTTTACAGGTTTCTTTATTTTATCTTTCATATTTTCTTAAGTTTTTTTATCATGATGATGTAACTAATGGTTTGTTTGTAGGGCTTTTAGAGTTGTGATGGGAACAATAATTTGATGATGGAAATTTGGAAGTATTAAAATACTTGATGTACCCTTAGTAACTTCAACAAGTCATTTTTTAAAAGTTATTTTTACTTTTTTTAGATTATTTTGTGAAAACTCATTTGTATATTCGTTTCTTATGATTTTTGTTTGTAATTTAGAGATGCTAACTTATATCTTCTATAATTTTCATACGCATTTTTCTTATGGAGTTGATGCTTTGTTTATGAAAGTTTTTTTAGAATTTTGATTAATCCGATAACAAAATCTTGAAGTATTACAATACTTGATATGATCCCACCAAACTTAAACGTTATACTTTGTCTACTTAAAATTTCATAAAGTTAAAACCAAATTAAAAATCATATAATACACATTTCTTAGTTTTTTTTTTCTAATTTTTATTTTACTTGAACATGTTCTTAACACTTCAATTGTGAGAAGGTAAGAAGGTCATAATTTAAATACATAACTTCAAACCATTCATCTTATTCAATATTAATTTAAATACATTATTCCAAACCATCAATCTTCTCCGACTATTGATTTCCTTTTATATTAAAGGTATATAAAAATTGATATTCCATCACAATTTCTAATTAAACTTAATTAATCATTTTCGTTTTCCGATCTTCTATTTTTAATGGAGTTTTTGTCTATTTCTTGCTCTTTTTGGTTATTTTTTATCTAACTTTTTTTCTTTATGTTAAAACCTTTGTGTGTTCTTAAAAAGTAATGGATGTTACGACGAATGGCTTATTATGTGCTAAATTCAAAAGTTCTTCTCATCTTCACTAAGTCCTTTATGTGTTCTTATATGATTTGAAAATACATTACATATGATAGTTAATGTGTTTTTAGGTTTTTCTTTGTGATTTCTTTAGATTTGTTATTTTATTTTTCTTCATTCATGCTTTCTTTTTGATTTTTATGTTGTATGAGCGTTTTATATGAGTTTTTTTTGTTAGTTTCTTAAAAATTATTTTTTAAGAAGTATTGATAATAATCAAATTTCAAAGCATTTTGTTTTTTTTAAGCATTTGAATTCCGAATTTCTTATTCCCTCAAAATTTGTATCTTTTGATTTAGTTCAAAATATTTGATTAACTAAAGTATTTCTATTCTTTGTTTACACCAAAATTATTTATTTCTTATATTTTATATTATTCTAACTTTTTTATTCTCATAATAACATTTAATGGATGTAAATAACCAATAGATATTTAGTAAATTATTAAATAAATAAAATTACAATCAATATATATATATATATATATGTACTTATATTTACATGATAGTTGAATATGTGTAGTGTACTTATATTTACATGATATTTGAATATGTGTAGTTTTAAACGAAAACTATTATTATTAAAATAAATACAAATAAATAATTGAAGATGATGATAAATCATCTAAACTAATACTTTATGATCATTGTTATTTATATTATTTACATAAAATATTTTCTATATATTATTTGAAAAACGATATATTTTTAAATGATTAGGCTATCAGCATCCAACCCTCCAAATTATAAGTTTGATGATGTAAAACTTATTAATTATCACATAGCTATATATATCAAACAAATAACTAAGGATGATGTGATAACTTCATATTAAGTGCAATATTGATTCTTGGAGGGTGTTTGGGATTACTCTTTGAGGCCCAAAAGTGTCTTTGGTTAAAAGTGTTTATTGACTTATGATGGTGGGAAAACGAGTTTAAAAAAAATATTTGTATTAACTTTTGTAGTGATAAAAAAAAACTTTTGTAGTGATAAAAGTCACATCTTCCTAACTTTTTAAAAAGAACTTTTTCTTCTTACTCTAAAAACACTTTTGAAAAGTGTTTCTCATGTTACCAAACAATATTGTTAACTTGGCTTTTTGAAAAACCAATAAATCAATAAGCACTTTTGAAAAGCAATCACAAACGCCCTTTTATTAGATTAATATATCCTCGGCCCATTAAGGTTGGTATTTTCTAAATAATTTATCGGTCACCACGCAACGCGTGGTGTCGAACACTAGTTTTCACTAATTTTATTTGATTATTCCTCACATATATATATGTATATAAAGAGAGAGAGAGAGAGAACACACTCAATATGGGATGGGATATTTGCACCCTTTGAATTAGCATCTACAACCTCAAAAGTGAATTGCTTCCTCACTCTTGTCAACATCAATTTTCTTTTTTACATTCCCAATGCATTTCACCTTCCTAGTAAAAAGGTGCAAATAACAACCCCACCACTAATCAAACCCTAATGAAAGTTGCACACCTTTAGGCCATCCGCTATGCAATTGGCACCGGACCGGTACCGCTACCGGTACCGGTGGCAACACCGCCGCGGGTGACCGGTAGCCTAACCGGTACCGGTGCCAACGGTACGCCCACGCCGGTCTCAAACGGCTCCCTCGTTCTTTGATGAATTGGCAAAACACCCCCAACGGTCATATAGCCGTTGGGGGTAAAATCATTAATTTTTTTTCTTTTTTCACTTTTATCCACCCCTATATATATCTTAATACATATTTTACCCCACCTACACCTTTATATTCTCATCTCTATCTCTTCTTTTCTCAAACATGGATCAATACGATAACGATTCTGGCTCGAGGCGTACTAACCCGAACCAACCGTATCACCCACCGAACCTTCCGTATCACCCACCAAACATAGCCTCGAATTATTGGATGTATGCGCACTTGCTTGCGCAACATCCACCACCACCACCACAACATTCCGGTTCGCACCAACCTACCGGTTCGCACCAAAACCCGCCGACGGGAAGGTGGGCACTACGAGATGAGGAATACGACGACGACGATGACGACGAACTTGTACCCGAAACCCAACCTTTGTCATCGCCGTCACCGCCACCACCACCACCACCACAAAAAAAAACAAACGTGGACGCAAGGGTAAGCGTGCGGCCACGGACGCAGACGCGGACACGAGTGGGACGCCTTTGGGTAAAGCCAAATGTAGAATGTGGACCTTGAATGAGGAGGTTGAATTAGCAAAATCGTGGATCGAAGTCACGGAGGATCCAACCATAGGTAACTATAAAAAAAGAGGTATATAAAAAACCGTTTTCATTTTATATAGTTTTCCACTAACATTGTTTAACTTTTTATTTTTTGTAGTAGATAACTATTGGAAGTCGATCAAGGCTTCTTTCGACACGCGCATGAACTACGTCCCAAAAGTCCGGTCCGGCGACGCCATTCCGACGAAGGTTAAAGGGATCATAGCTAGCGTCTCGAAGTTCGCATGCGTTTACAATAACCTGTCGAACTCGCAACGTAGCGGGGAAGATGACGTGATGGTGCTTAACCGAGCCAAAGACCGATACCATCGCGAGAACGGCAAAAGCTTTCCGTACGAACACGCTTGGAGAGTTGTCAAAGACTCTCCTAAGTTCGACCCGGTCTTAATGATGGACCCACGGAACATAGGCGCGCTGAAAAATAAACGGTCGAAAACGTCCGAAACCCCAACCGATTCCCCCAACGAATCCGATGCTCCCACTCATTTCGTGAACCTCGATACCGACTCCCCCTCACAAACGGAGTGCACACGACCGATGGGTCGAAACGCCGCAAGACGTGCGGCGTCTTCCTCTACGGCACCCGCGTCATCCGATGGCGTGTCGATGGTTGCGACCTCAATAGGTTCCCTCGCGACCACGAATAGTAGGCTAATCGATTCGCTTTCCGCACGACAACGAAGTATCGATTTCAAGACCTACATGACACCGCATAGGGGGCTCGAGGGTTTAGAGTTGGAGGCCGTTTTGGAGGAGAAAGATCGGTTACGCGAACAATGGGGGTTTAAAAAATATTATTAAGTTTTTATTTTAATGTACTTTTAATTTTAATTTTAATTTTAATTATGAAATTTATTTTTAGTTTTTATGTTAATGTAATTTTTAGTTATTTTAATTAATGTAATTTTTAGTTATTTTAATTAATGTAATTTTTATTTTTATTTTAAATTTTATTGTTTACTTAATTTAATTCTAATGTTTATTTAAAAAATAAAATGAAGGGTTTGAATTAAAAATAAAATAAAATGAAGGGTATGAAATGAAAAATAAAAAAATAAAATGAAGGGTATGATAGTGGACGAAAGGTATGGAGTTGGTAGGTAGTGGAAAACTGATGTGGCAGCTGATGTGGCAACAGGTACCACAGATACCATAGTGGATGGCCTTAGAATTAATCATAAGGATCAATTGATTAATCAAACATTCAAGTTAATCTATATGAAAGAAAACGTCTTTGAAGGGTCTTTGGAAATTCCATCCATCAACTTAATAAATAAAACATTCAAGTCTTCGTAATTTCAAACTTTTTCATCTATCTTAATATTAAACTAGTGGCCCGCACCGCGCGTTGCGCGGTGTTTAAAAAATAATATAAGTATTTGTGTAGTAATTATACTTAATATGTTTTATTCATTTGTCCTACATAAGTAATATAAGTATCTGTGTATTAATTATATTTAATAAGTTTTATTCATCCGTCCTATGTAAATACCGTTTAACTTATATGATACACGTTTTAGAATATTGACATTCTACCATCAATCATCCTATCATTTATGTTGTTTTGCATAATTGTAATCACATTATCTAAATAACTCAAAATCGTTTATATTATCGTTCAACATCTTTGTCTATAAAAACGAATTGGTGATAAACATCTTAATTCCAACAAATGCTTATCAAGTAAGAGTCATTTTCACACTTACCTGGTGTGAGACCCTCAGTTCCTTATATAGCTTGTTGGTTAAAGCCCTAAATACATTGATAATATACTTTAGTTTTTGGGTTAATGACTTATAAGGGTAATGAACTATTCTGTTTGAGCATATTTTATCATTGGACTTTTTTTTATACTTAATGTACCATTGAACGGCATCGCACGTTGCGCGATGGTGATAGATTATTTAGACAATTTTGAAGTTAAATCGGATGGAGAATCACATATCATATAATAAGATAATAAGAATTGATGTACATTTGAGACGAAGTTGCCTCATTATTCTTAGTTGTTTCTTTTGATATGTATAATTAAATAACAACCTATAAGTTCAACATTATCAAACTTTGTAATAGACTCGAATGATAAAAGAAATGTGTGAGGCTACTTATTATAATAATGATGTGTATGATGGGTATTTTTTTCATAACTCGTAATATCACTAGTACAAATATGCTTTTTTGCCACGGTTTTGAAATTCATGTTAGTCACATTTAGGTCTAGAACCGTGATTAAAAGTTATAAATAAAATTGGAGTATTGTTTTAGCCACGATGTAACTCAATAACCATGACCATTAGAAAACATGTTTAAACATAATGTCATGGTTTAAACAAAACCGTGACTAAATTGTTCCTATGGCCATAATTTTTTTGTCGTGGCAAGTAACATATAAAAATCGTGGCCATAGACATATATATAGTCACGGTTTTTTTGTGACAATTATTATTTGTGGCCTTAGACCGCATATGGCCTCATGAAGTCATTTTTTCGTGACCAAAAGAATATACATATTTAGCCACGAAAATTTGTAAAACGTAGCCATAAGTCACATGTATTTGTAGTCATGGTTTTATTATTTTGTGTGACAAGAAGATAACCAGTAGCCATGGTTTATTGTATGAAGTGTGGCAATATGTGATGATTTCGTCACAGTTAATATGAAACGTGTGTAGCTATTAATATAGTTAAAACCAAGACTAAATTAATTCTATTGTCACTAAAAGCTGACCAATAGCTACGATTCAACATAATCAATTGTGTGACTAATAAATAGTTAAACGTCATGATTTTTAATATTTCGCATGACCAAAAGGCATTTAATACTCACACTTCTAAAATATAAGAGTAACCATATGTCTTGAATTAGCCATTGTTTTTTATGTGTGTGACCAAAAAGATACATATAGCCACGTTTCTAAAAATTAAGTGTAACTATATGTCATGAATTTGCCCATGGTTTTTAATATTTAATGAGATAATTTTAACAAAATCAATATTGTCCTAGTGGTTGGTCCATTCCTTATCAAAGATAAGGTCTCAAGTTCGAGCCTTGGCCACGTCAAAAAAATATACATGATTATAGAGCGATCATCGGCTACATTAAAAAAAATTATGTGGCTATAGATAGTTTATTGTCATGCTTTTTTTATATTGTGTGACTAAAAGATAACTAAATGATACGTTTAATGTGAGTTTGTGTGGCAAAAGGCTCCAATACCATAAAAATTGGATTTGTCTATAGCTACGGTTTTCAAACTATGGCTATGGTTTTTCATTTCATTTGGTGACACATTTTAAGCATGACCAAAAGGGTATCAATGGTCACGGAAGAATAGGCTACGCTTTGATAAAAATGAAAAACCGTGACTAAAGGCATATCGCCACGCTTTTTAACCGTGGCAAATGTGCATTTTTGTACTAGTGATATATATAGATTTATCCGCGACATAATATTCCTATAAAATATTTATATTCGATCATATGCGAATCTGATTTAATTGTTAATGTATCCACGTTCAAGTTTTTTTTCGATCTACTTAAGGCTATTTATTTATAGCTTAGTTTCTCGTTAAAGAATATTGAAAAGAGGTTTTAATAATATTATGCAAAATAAAAAATATTACATCAATTTTATTTACATATTTTGATTTCAATTTAAATTTAACATAAAAATGAAATTGAAATAATTACTATAGTAAGTTATTTTCGAATTTTATATACTTATTTATTCTATTTAATCTATATATATTTTTACAGATGTTAATTACTATTAAATTGATTTAACAAATCCAATAAATATTTATTCTTAATATATTTTAAATATATATTATTTTATTTAGTAGTAAGTATGTCATTTGTTCAAGAATTGACTAATATAAAATTTAATTATACTATCATTCCATATATATGTATATATATTGTCTCTATATTTATATATTAATTTTATTATTTAACTAAATGTTCATTCTTATTTTACTTATATATTGACTCTAATGTTATTTATATTTATATATTGGTGCCAATAAGATTTTAAATAATAATGGTGATTTTAATTTTATATGTTCATTCAAACTTTATATATTAATAGAAATTTTAGATACTTAGTTTTCTTTGTGAATAATACATATTAATATATATGTAGTACTAAAGAAAATGACTACAACTTGCGTGGTTGGTCATTTTAAAATATATTGTTTTCTAAATAATATATATATATATATAAAGAGTTATGTAAATAGTATAACTAACAATAATTATAAATGTATTATATTGACGTGATCCATCGTCATCTTCAATTAGTTATTTATATTAATTATAATATTTTTATTTATTTAAATTACACATATTATTATATTTAAGTGTCATGTAAATAAAAGTATACATGTTGATTGTTGTAATTTTTCATCCCTAATGAGTTCTTAAATATGTTGATTATATATATGTATATATATAGAGAGAGAGAGGAGGGAAAATTTTTTGTGAACCAAAAAAATAATATACAAACAATTTGAACCAATGCACTCCCTTGATCCTTAAATGTTATATGTATAAAAATATTATAATAATATGAAATAAAAAAAATTTAGATGCAAACAAAGAGTATGAATAATTTTATTTAATAAAAATTTTGTTATTAACTACATTAAAAAGAAAAATATTTTAGAGAAAAGTTAAAGAATAAATTTAGGATTGAATTGCTTAGAAAAATGGTATCTCATTGTTGGATTTTTTTTTTAATTTGCAAATTAAGAAATTATAAGTACATTAAAAAATCAAAAGTGAATCCACAACAAAACAAAAAACAAAAAACAAAAAATAAAATAGAAAATACATAGATCGTACTTTGTAGTTTGGTTGTTGTCAACAAAAATAACTTTTATAAGAAAATACAAAATATAAGCAAAACGAATTAAGAAGAATGACATCACTTAAAACACCAATACAACATAAATATCAAATGCAAAGTAATAGTAATAGTAAGAAAAAAGAACATTATTCTATCGTTGCATACAAAACTATGAAAATCTTTTTATATATAAAAAAACTAATGATACTCATCCCAAAAATAACATATAAATCTTATAATCATAAAATTTATAATAAAAAGCGAAACGTTACCGGAAACTTTTACGAAGGTTGAGCAATAGTAACGAAGAAAAAAAATTCTATAAAAGAGAAACAACAAAAATACATACAAACGTAATAGAATATAACATAGAACATAAAGGTTGTAGGTTAAGGGAGCATTAGGTTGTATTTATATATGGTTTTGTTGTAGGTTTTTTTATTAATTAATAAATGGGAATTTGAGGAGACCAAATTGAATGTCTATAAGAAGTTAAAAAATTGGAAATTAAAGCTAATTAAATTGTAAGCAAAATTACCAAAGAAAACTTTTTGTAGTAAATTACAAAATTTTAATTATGGGGTAGAATAGTATTTAACTTATTTAATATATAAAAAACTCAAAACAATGAAAAAAAATCCTATAAGCTAATACTCGATAGATAGGATATCCACATCATTCTTCCAACATCTTGCTTATACATACATATATATATATATATATATCAAAATAAAAAAACAAAAAACAAAAAACTTTTATAATAACAATAAGGAATATACACAAAAACATATAAAAATAATATGGTGTTTTTTTATAGAAAAAAAAAACAATAATATTGATTGGCACACATAAACAATATATAATTACGAAAATCATAAAAGGTGTTAGCTTACCTAGAAATTTTACGAATAATGAACAACAATCTTACAAACAAAGAAACCCAATAGCAAAACAAAGAACTAAAAGTTGTTGAACTACATTTTTGGTGGAATATTTAGTTTAATTTATAGATGATTATGTTGTAGGTTTTCTTTTAATTAATGAATAAGAAGGTGAAAAGGGTAGAATAAATGTTTTTTGGTGGAATATTTGGTTTAATTTATTGATGATTATGTTGTAGGTTTTCTTTTAATTAATGAATGAGAAGGTGAAAAGAGTAGAATAAATATTTTTATAAGTTAAATAATATGAAAGTTAAAGCTAATTAAATTGTTAAGTCAAATTACCAAAGAGTCCTTATTATATTAAAACATGCAATTTTCATTTAGGGGTAAAATAGTCTTTAGCTTATTTTATATTTAAAAAATTCAAAAAAAGGAGAAAATTCCTCTAAGCCAATACTCAATATATAGGATGCCACATCATTCTTCCAACATCCTACTTTTATATATATATAGATTCTATTAAGATTTTAGTTTACCATTTATGTACAACTTAAAGTTCTACGCTTAACTTTATAAAAATCAACAAATAACAAACTGATAAACCGATTCAAATGCATATGGCAAGGGATGTAATGAATTATATTATCTGCCAAACGTTAAATACTAGACGTCCATAAAATTTGTGACCACTTACTACGGTAGTTTGTTGGGATTAGTATAAGCATATTTAGGTGCTGTTTGTTTTTTAAATGGTGCTGAAGACTGAATCTGTTTCCACTTCTAATTGTTAAGTGGTGATGCTGAAGACTGAATCTGAATCTGTCAAAACTGTTTGTTTTTGTAAACTGACAAACATCTGAATCTGAATCTGATTATTCATAAGATCGAAAATTAACTAAAATACGTCAACGCAATCAAGTACAATAGTAAACTTTAACAATCCAGCAGCTTAACGAGCTTTATAGAACAATCCAAACAAGCTTAACGAGCTTTATAGAACAATCCAAACAAGCTTAACGAGCTTTATAGAAAAATACAAACAAGCTTAATGAGCTTTATAGAAAAATTCAAACAAGCTTAATGAGCTTAATGAACAATCCAAACAAGCTTAATGAGCTTAATGAACAACACAAACAAGTCCAAGCTTACCGAGCAATCCAAGAAGTCCAAGGTTAATGAAAAAGTGAAAAAGTGAACAAAAAGTGGTTTTACCATCACTTTTTTAGTAAGTGGTGAAAAAGTGATAAGTGACACTTAATAAAAATAAAAAACAAACAGTCTGAATGGGAAAATCACTAACCGAATAAGTGGTTTTCCCCCAAAAAGTGCTGAAGTGAAAAAAACAAACACCCGCTTACACTCATCTGAAAAAGAAAAATGTCAAAATTAACCCTACTAATACGACAAACTATTTCGCTAATTTTGAAATTGTATTAATCTTCAATTCTTGGTGCATTATACAGATTTTATATTTTTGTGCATTTCACGCATATCCAACTAATGGTTAAAATTTAATATTCAGTTTGGTTGAAAAAGATTTTATGCTATAAGATTCAGATTGACCGAACATGGATTTTCTTGTGAAAATTGACATGAAATGACTTGGAAGTCACCTTTTGAAGGTGTGCCATGATAATAATTCCAACAAAAAAACATTCATAACAAACTTCTTGACCACCTATAAATACGAACCTAGGAACCATTATTTCAATATCCAACTCAAATTATCGAAAAAGAAATCTTTTTAAGGTTTTAGTTGCTTATTTTAATACACAACTCAAATTATCGAAAAAGAAATCTTTTTTAAGGCTTTAATTGCTCATTTCAATACCCAGCTCAAATTATCAAAAAAGAAATATTTTGAAGGTTTTAATTGCTCGGACTTTCCCGAAAACAAAAACCATGTAGCGGTCAGCCATGTTAAACACCATCAAGCGCCAAATGGCGTTCCAGAAATCCCGACCCATGGTTCAACCCGCTTGCGACGTTTTCATAAACCACCATGGAGTCGATACTAAAAGATCGATCGCATCTTTGCTCTACCATCAACTCGTGTTTTTGGGAATCCCGTCGTTTCTTGGCAACAAAAACATGAAGCCTGGTGACAAGTTGTTTGAGCATATTGATAACGCGATACTAGGGTGCAAGATCGGCGTAGCAGTCTTTTCACCCCGATACTGCGAGTCGTACTTTTGTCTGCACGAGCTTGCTTTGATGATGGAAACCAGGAAGAAGGTTATTCCCATATTTTGTGACGTGAAGCCCTCTCAGCTTCGGGTCTCAGATAACAAATTATGTTCGCAGTCTGAGACCAAAAGGTTTGGTTATGCCCTCGAAGAGGCTAAGAACAGAACACCGTAGGACTCACATTCGACACATCCAAAGGGTATTTCTCGATACTTAATCCACATTTCCATTTAATTTTATTTTAAAATATGTATCAGCTTACCACAATAAGTACAGACTTTCCAATTATATCGTTAATTATACGATAAATTAACGCATTACTCTATCTTTCATTAAGGGTAAAATAGTAATTTAACTAATTAATAGACATCGTGAATAAAGTTTCTAACATCGTACAACTTTTTTGTTATGGATATTTATTTTGTTAAATGTGTTAATGGTTTATATGATGGTAATTAATATTTACAGGAATTGGGCGGACGTGGTAACGTATGCAGCCGAACTAGCCGAACTGGTGAAAGAAAGTTTGATCGAGGTCGACAACAAAAAAAATACCCGGCTCATCACACTCGAATCTTATACTGAATACCGTTCGTGCAAACTAATAATGGCATTATTTATGACGATTTATTTATTTCTTTTATTGACGATGATTTATTTATTTCTTTTATTGACAATAATACCCTTTGTAATAAATATGAATTTGGGAAATGTAAATTAGCTACAACTTAATAAAGTATTTTTTTGCACATTTTACCTAACATATGGATTCGACTAGATGCTCATTTAACAAACGATAATAAATAAATCAATCTATATATATATATATATATATATAAAAGGAGGATGTTGGGTGTATGATGTGGCATTCTATCTATTGAGTATTTGTCCAAAAGAATTTTCTCCTTTTTTTGAGTTTTTTAAATATCAATTAAGCTAAAGACTATTCTACCCTTAAATATAAATTCCATGTTTTATTATAAGAAGGACAATTTGGTAATTTAACTTAACAATTAAATTGTTTTTAACTTTCATATTATTTAACTTTTAAAAACATTTACTCTACCCTTTTCACCTTCTCATACCCTTATACTATTTGATAATTTTACTTATAATTTAATTAGCTTTAACTTTCACATTATTTAAATTCTTAAAGACATTTATTTTAGCCTCTTCATATTCACATTTATTAATTGAAAGAAAACTTACAACATAATCATCTATAAATTACAACCTATACTCCACCAAAATGTAATTAACAACTTTTTGTTCTATGTTATACTATTGTGTTCCTATTTTGTTTGTTGTTTCTATTTTTTATAATTCATATCCCATCAACATTGTTGCTCAATCTTCGTATAACTTCAAGGTAGGTTAACACTTTTTATGATTATTTTATGATTTTCGTAAGTTATATATTGTTTATGTGTACATATATGCATGTCAATCAATATTATTATATTTTTCTATAAAAAATTTCCATATAAGTTTTATACGTTTTTGTGTATATTTTGTATTGTTTTTATAAAAGTTTTTTGTTTTTCTATTTTTGAAACTTATTCCAATTGTTATATTTGTTCTCCTTCATGCTTCCTACTTGATATTTATGTACTATAACATTTTTCCATCAAAATTCAAATGATGTTTTTGATTTGTGTATATTATAATCGATTGTTAATAAGTTTTTGAGTTTTATTTGGAATTTCTTAACAATTGTTTATTTTATCTCTTTCATGTTTTCCACTTGATATTTTATGTTGTACGAGTGTTTTATGTAAGGTTTTTTCTCAATTTGTTTTGCTTATATTGTTGTAGTTTACTAGAAAAGAAATTGTTGACAACAATCGAACTCCAAATAATAACATTTGGTTTTTTTAGTCTTTTTTTAGTTGTGATTATTTTCTAAATCTTTAATGTTTTCATAAGAGTGTTATGTAAATAATATGACTAAGATCATAAGATAATATTGACGTAATTAATCATCATCTTAAATTTTTTATTTAACTTATAAATTTTTTTATTGTAAAAAAGACACATATAATAATGTATTCAAGTACATCTCATGTGAATAGAAGTATATATATATATATATATATTATATGATGTAAAATAAAAGAATAAAAAAATTTATGGTATATATTGATATGTATTATATATATTCCAATAACTTTAAATATTTAATTTTCAATTAATATACAAAGTCTGAACCAACTAATATTTTTAAAAAAATAATAAAAATATAAAATAACATTAAAACTAATATATGTAAATAAAATCAAAATTAATGTATAGCTAAATATTTATTGTTTTCCAGCTCTTTAGTAAGTTTTTACTCTTTTTTTGGTTTCTAAATGAACTTCCCTCTATATATTATTGTTAAATAAAATTTATATATAATTAAGTATTTATTACTAACTCTCTCATTAATAACTTAATGGATACTTATTATATTTAATATCATTAATTAAACAAATACATACAATTAGAAACAATTAGTAGAATCAATAAATATAGTTAAAATTATAATCAAAACTAAAATATATCATAATCAACTAGCAATATTGTTTTGTCAAAAAAAAAAAAAAAACTAGCAATATGAAAAACGAAAGATAGAAACATATACAGAGGTGAGTTCAAATTTTAAATTAAATTAAACAAATATATAAAATTTGCAAAAATAACTTGCTACTATTATTAATATATAATTTTTTCAGTTTCATCTCGAAACAATAACTCACTACAATTAATGTATATAGTTATTCCAATTTTATCTGAAATGAAAGAATGTAAAAAAATGGAATTAGAATTGATATAAAACCTCTTATTTTTTCAAGATTTTTAACCTAAAACTAATTTATGAAAAAACAACCTTAACATGAAAACATTAACAACTCAATTATATTCACATATAATTATTTGAGTCAATTACAACACACAACGATATAGGATTTATTAGTTATTACTTTATTATATATATATAATATATATATATTAGAACTTAAAAGAAACAATTAAAGATGATGAGGTAACTTCACATCAAGTCTAATATCGATTTTTTAATTAACTTAATATAAGATATGTGATCATCGACTCATTTAACGATAATAGTTTATAAAAACTTTATCAACACCGCGCAACGCGCGGTGCCGAACACTAGTATATATCTTAAAAGGAAAAACCACAACATCCTATGTGGCATCATCTCAAGCCAAGAAAGCTATTTATCTTTTTTCTCAAAGTTTTGATTTTTTTAATGTTGAATTTTGTAAAGATTTTTTTGCCCTTCCATAAAACATGTGTAATTCATTATAAACTTGGGACTTTTTTGTAAATTTACATATCCAAGTTTAACCTCCAACTCTTCATTTGCTTCTTCATTTAATTCTCTTTATTTGTTAATAAAATTTGTTTTTCATAAGTTACAATAATAAACAAGTTGAAATCCTATAAACTTCCTTGGTGAGGCTTGAGAAGATGGAAGTTGAAAAAGACATAAAAAATCTTAAACATGTATGTAGAAATTATGTTCTCCAAACAATATGATTTGTTATTATTCTATGTAATGTAACTTCTTGGTAGGCATTCTCTTTATTATTTTGTTGCAATTGATTTACTATCTCTAACTTTTCATCTCTCATTTTCTTTGTTTCTCCATTTCTTTTTTCTATTTAGTATTGCATAATTGGTATAAGAAAACAATCGATTATGTTTTTGATCAATCGGGACTACTTCATAGCGGAAGATTAGTGCGGTATTGTTTTATTGTAATTGATTACCATCTATAACTTTTCATCTATTCATTTCTTTGTATCTTAATTTCTTTCTCTTATTAGGTTTTGCATAAAGGGTATCAAGAAACAATCGATTATGCTTTTGATCAATCGAGACTACTTCATATCGGAAAATTAGTACGGTATTGTTTTATTGTAATTGATTACCATCTATAACTTTTCATCTCTTCATTTCTTTGTATCTCAATTTCTCTCTCTAATAGGTTTTGCATAAAGGGTATAAAGAAACAATTGATTATGTTTTTGATCAATCGGGACTACTTCATAGCAGAAGATTAACATGGTATTGTTTTACTGCATTTGATTTTGCTATCTAAATTTTCATCTCCCCTTTTGTTTGTCTCTCAATTTAGTTTATCTAGATTATGTTCTTGACCAACCGGGACTACTTTATAGCGGAAGATTGCTACGATGAAGTATTCCCGAGAATGGTATATATATATATTATGCACATTTCTTTCGGTTGTTATAATTTTGATCTCTCCATCTCTTTACTTTGTTTTTTCCTTTCCATTTAGTTTTGACACCATTGCTATCAAAAAAACAATAGGTTATGTTTTTTTTAAACATTCACACGCACCAAATTTCAAACGCGACTACTTCATAAGGAAAGATTAGCAAGGTGATTTCTTTCGAGAATCGTAAGTTTATATTTTTATGCCATTTTCTTTTAGTTGTATCTATATTGTAGGAAAACCTTGGGAGTGAGAACATGACATTGTTAGGGAGTAGAAATGGTGTTTTTCATTTAATGTTAAATATGATAAAGACTTCTATTTGTCGATATGTAAGTATATATTCAACAAAATTATGGAGTTTTTTGTATTTTTACATGTATATTGCAATTTATGTTATTTAACTATTCATTTTCTTCTTTTTTATGCTAACTAGTGGCTCGCACCGCGCGTTGCGCGGTGTTCAGAAAATAACATAAAATATTGTTTATTAGTTATATTTAATAAGTTTCATTCGTTTATTCTATGTAAATACGTCTTTGTTTATATGATATACATTTTGGATTAGATATACTCTACCATCAATCATCCTATCAATTATGTACTTTGTGTTATTTTTGGCATAACTGAATGATATTGTCTAAATAAATCAATGACAAATGACAATAAACATGTTTGTCGTTTGAGTGATTATATACTTGATATAGATTGGATTAGCTTATAGATTACTACTAAATGTAATACTATTCGATCACGAAAATAAGAATAACATTGAAACTGTAAGTAGTGATTTGAAAGACTTAAAAAACGAAATGAAACTATATGGCATAAAGTCTGCTTTCAATAATCCAAGTGAATACCACAATTGAAATGTGCAACTTGCATTATAATTTAACTTCAATGTTCTGCATCTGAAAACAAAAATATTGATTGTATGTTATTTCGGCACCGCGGTTTGCGCGGTGGTATTATTTTTTATTTTAAAAAGTATTTTTAAGCTTAAATAAAATATTGAAGTTAATTTGGCCGATAATCATGTATTAGGTATTAAAAATAATGAGTATCAATATTCAATTTTATATGAATCCACCTTATCATCCTTAATTTGTTTTTCATTATATATAATTAATAAGTTATAACTAAAACTTAGAAAACAAATATATGATTCCGTCGATTATAATCATGACGTTTATTATGCAAATTGTTTTGTGAGAAAGATTTCATACAAATGTAACGTTCTCTTACCTACTTTTGTATAATTGCGAGATATTTTTTTTTATTTTGTTTATAATTATTGTAATGTACTCGTTTTGAAACTTTAGGGAAAAAAAACTTCTTGAAACCCCCTTTTGACCTGTGTTACATGAAAAAAAACATTAGTTGTCAATATTGTGATCACTCGACAGCGATTGTTAATTTTTTATCTGACATGTTTGAGTTTTTTCGATCTTTTTATGATTGTTTCATTATATTTTGGTTAGTCCATAAAATTCATAAAAAGAAGACGGTTTTATTAAATTTATGTAAATAAAATTATTATATTTATTCAAATTTAACTTACATAATTAGTTTGATTTAATCTAAATTAATAACAGAGTATGAAATCCTTTATACATGTTAATCTTTGTAATAAGGTGTTTTTTTATTTAATATATTGATTCTTCTGATTCAAGTTTTATATATTGTTTTCATAGTTTTTTATGCATATTATTATATTGACTCTATTTTTATTATATATTATTATAGTCGTTTTATATTTTATGTAATAATTTTAATTATATAGATATTGATTTACTTTAATTATGTTTTTGAGCTATACTAAAGATAATAAATATATCATATATTTAGAAGACTATCTTTTTATTAATTAGCGTAACATTTAAATTGATTGGTCATTTTTATTAGTTTTATATATTGATTTCAGTTTTGTTATATTAATTTTAATAATTAAGTGATATATATATATATAGACTCTTTCTCTTTCTCTCTCTCTCTCTCTCTCTCTCTCTCTCTCTCTCTCTCTCCATATATATATATACATCTTTTAACAATTGTTGCAATCAATTTTCATATTCATTTGCTTATTTATATTAATTATAGCAAATTTATTATTATAATATTACTAAGTAAATATAATTTACATGTAATAATACTTAAGTGTCGTGTAAATAACAAAAATACTTATTCTAATAGTATTTTAAATAATTAGTAAAACAAAAACTTTGAAAGATATAAAAGACTGAGATTAAAAAAAGAACTTTAAATCTCAATCAAAGTCTAAAAGAATGTATATACGGATTAATATTTTCGAAATAAAAATAACCATCAAAGATTACTTGTTAAAGTTATATTATATATGTTATCATCTTATTTCGTTGCTAAGAACACACCTTCAGTTCTGTTGGTAAAAACTTATGAAACACATAGAAGAAGGAAATAGAAAATATAAATATAAAATACCAACAAAACTAAGAAATGAATGATATTCAAATTATTATCCTCACAACAAACTAAAAACAATTTTGTTGAAAATAAATTTTTGTGGAATGAATAACAAATCAAGTGATGAAGAAGGAGAAAAATAGGTTATTTGAAAAACATTTTTTTTATAAATAAGAATTTGTGAAATATTGTAAGCAGATCAAACAATGGAGAGTGACAACATGAAAAACGATCATGTTGAAGAAAAACATGTTGTGATAAGGAGAGATAAAAGTAAATTTAGTAATACTCAATTTATGAGAAAGAAAAATGAGTAGATGAAATCTATGAAGGTTTTATTTTCAAGAATAAAGATAAAAATGTTAGAAAGTTAAAAGTCTTAGAATTACCAAAATAGTTATGTCATAATAAACTTTATGTTTTTGATATAGAGATGGAAAACTAATTAACTTATCAAGTAAATAAAAAATAGAAAAACGAAAGGTAATGAAGGTTAAGATATATTATTAACAAATTAAATTAAGAAACACAAATAAATCATCTACTAAAAAGCCACAAAAATCATACTTTAGAACACCATTTTAGGGATAAAAACAAAAATAATAAATTGAATAAAAAACACAAATAACCCATCTCCTAAAAAGCCCATAAAAATCATACTTTAATATTTGATTGTTACTATTAGGAGTGAAACATTGTCTTAAGATATATTATTAACAAATTGAATTAAGAAACACAAATAAATCATCTACTAAAAAGCCATAAAAATCATACTTTAGAACCATTTTAGGGATAAAAACAAAAATAATAAATTGAATTAAAAAACACAAATAACCCATCTCCTAAAAAGCCCATAAAAATCATACTTTAGTATTTGATTGTTACTATTAGAAGTGAAACATTGTCAAGCAAAAAACAAATTTTGAATAAAACACATGCATAAACATCAACAACAATATATAATTTGTAGAAAACATGAAATAAAATATAAAACTTATTACCTAAAAAATGTGTAGAAGAAAGACTTGAACAATTTGATGGATATGTTTGATGTAAGTAGTTGGTATATATATATAGTGTAACATGTATTTAATGATTTATGGATGGTAAATGAAAAGTTTGAAGGAAAAATGAAAAGATGGATAACTTATGTATGAAATAATGACCCTAATAATGAATGACATTATTATATTAATTAAAAGTATTAAAAATACAAAAAAATACAAAATTTGAGAAAAAAGATAAATATGATTCATGGCTTTTGAAGATGCCACCTAGGATCTCCAACATCTTACTTTTATATATATATAGATTAACTTTGCATTTACTCTTCTTTATGTTAATTAACTATTAATTTTTTTATGTTAACTAACAATCCATTTTCGTTTATTTTAATTTGCTACCCAATGGGTTGGTTTGTTGTCAAACTACTCATACTTTCTCTCACTATATTTTTAAGATATATGATGTTATGTCTAATTTATATGTTTATTTGAGTTTTGTATTTTATAGAGTGTCATTAGAAAAGGAATAAAACAAAGAAGATATTGTATAGATAAGTTTACAAGAACATGAAAGTTTCATGGACAATGACTCCATATATTATAATGAAAGTCTTCAATCTACTATCTCCATTCTCAATTTAAATTGATTTTTTTTCAAGTTTCATGATTTATTTACACCCCAATTTTCATTTCTAACTTTTTTCACAAGAGTTACCACAATGCTAATAGAACATTTGAATATTGCTTGTTATGATATGACGTTGTTACTAGCAAAAAGGTAAGTAAAAATTACATTTTTAGTCTCAATCGATCTAAGGTGTGCTTTTATGTTTATTGCTAAGATATGTTATTTGTTGCCATGTTTACTTTATATGTTTTTTTTGTAAAAAGTGTCACAACAAAAAGAAAAAACCATATATCATGTAAATAAGTTGTGGAGATTGTTGAACATGTCGATCAAATAGAATGAAGTTTCAAGGACAATGTATATATATATTATTATATGAAGTCATTTAATCTAATATTACTCCAATCTCAATTTTAAACTGAAATTTTCTTTTTTCTAAAAAATACTTAATTTTAACAATCAACAATTACTTCTTTTACAAAAAAATTTAAAAGTGTATGAAACAAACTCTGCCGAAGGAAATTAGATAGTTTAAAATTATAAATAGAAAACTAATTTTTATTTACGAGAAATTTTTCTAACTAATCAAATTTATATTGCGGTGAATACCCGCCTTGGCAAATATCAACTCCAACCCAGCCTACACCTCTAAAACCCAAAACTTTGTGTATATATACAATTATGAATCTGTTCAATCACACTAATATTTTCTCATCTAAAAATCTTAAACTCATACCCTTTTGTTGGAGATGAGAAGTTCAATGCTAAATATAATAATTATTTTGAAAAAAAAAGTCATTTGGCCTATATTTATTCCTGTCGGTTGGAGTGAATTAGTTGGAAAAAAAATACATAAAAAAACTATCGTCATTTGTGAGAGAAATCAATGATGAAGATCTGTTTCTTTCAATATATATATATATAACTTATTTGAGAAATTACGTTTCATTTTAAGTAAATAAGTTCAATAGTCTTCTAAAAAAAACTATCGTCACCGCGCAACGTGCGGGCTCGACACTAGTTTATATTATTGTAACAATTATACGTTCAACGTGTACGCGGATAACGATTCGTAACATATAATGAATTATATGTGCAAATCGAACATCATATATCAGTTTGGATCGATGGACGATCAACCAAGCTGTCGTTTTTCAAGAAATCTTGATACCATCGTGCCGACATTTTCGGAATCCGATCGAAAGTTTTGTGGTCGACGTAATATAACCCGAATCTCACATTGTAACCATGCGTCCATTCATAATTATCCATTAACGACCATATAAAATAGCCACGGACGTCCGCTCCATTCCTGTAATTCGAAATAACATTCATTTTTTTCCTTTTGACTTTTCATGGTCAAATTGACTACATTATCAAGTAAGGAATTGAAACTACGATGGTTGAATTAACAATCATAATCGCCATTTAACTGTATGGAACATTTGTATAGAGATTTTCTATTAAATCAATATTGGTTTTCTTGATTTTTAAATAAAAAGTCTCATGTTCAAGTTTTGTATTACAATTTTTTAAAAACATAACAAAGATTTGAACCCATGACTTGCCCTTTGAAAAACAAGGAACTAACCAACTCAACTAAGGAGAGTTTGTGTCTTTAATGCAGTTTCAAAATACATATGGTGGCACTTTCACGGCCTTTACATTGTGGCGGAGGAACGATACGGTGACACGTGCCACCGTGGACACCTTTATAGGTCCGTCCCTAATAATCTTTCTAATTGTAACTTTCGATCATAAGGTTAAGTTAGTCATGGGTTTTGTTTGTATGACTCGATGAGTTAAACGTCAATTTTCAAGATGAAAAATAGTCAGTTTGACTTTAAAAGTCAAAAGGGTAGCGGACCCACCTTATCGCTTTGGCTAAAGATGCAAGGTAGGCTTCGTGGAATTCGACTCGCTTGTTGTCGTTCAGAATCTCATCAACTTCTACATCCTGAACGTTTGGTGACGAATACCCTACAACGAAATTAGATAGATCGGTGATTTAATAACATAAATCATGAACATGATCCACAAGTACAAGGACCAGATATGTAACTTTGTCTATGTCCGCGCAAGTTGCGGACATGTTTAAATTATTTTACACTTGTAGAGAATTTCAGAAACTCTTTTTTTCACTTTTCTACCCTTCACATTTTTGCGGACTTGTCACTTGCAGAGGTAGTGACATTTGGGTAAAAAGGGAAGAGGAATGGGTCGGAGACCAATTGGGGAGTGAGAAATGGCCATTTTGGTAAATTTTCTGGTAAATAACTTTATCTCCAATCGATGCATGTCGATAACGACCAAACTTACCATTTTCGGTAATAAACATGGGTCGGTTATTGTACCGAGTCTTGACATGGTTCACAATTTCTTCCATGCCTCTAGGAACGACAAAAAACCTTGGCATCGATGTCTGTTGAACGCAAAATCTTTCATTTTTAGTCTCGAACAGAAAGAAAGAAAATCTTGAAACAAAAATCAGGAGATATATACATAGAGGGAAATACGAAAATGCTAATTATTTAAGAGAATATGAAAAAGGCCGTGCAAAATCCCATGTGATTTTACACTAATGGTATTGTTCTCATTTGAACATAACTCTATATGTACATACAAGTCTATATATACATATGTATGTAGGGCCAGGTTCAAATGTGAACTCACTTTTCATTGTGAACGTGAGGACAGCCGAGAGCGCGCCACGTGTCATTTTAGTTTGAATATTCATGTGTTATTCAAACTTAATAACACTGCTTTCAGTGTTATTTAAACTGAATAACACTGAAACAATGAATGCAGTGTTATTCAGTTTGAATAACACATAATATTCAAACTGAATATGCCATGTGGCGCCATTTTAATGGTCCTCGTGTTCACAACCAAAATTGAGTTCACATTTGAACTTTCTTCTATTTATGTATGTATATGTATATATGTGTGTGTGTGTATGTATGCATATGTATGTAGGCGTACAGGTTCACCGATCAACTGGCCATCACGCTCTCCGGTGATTTCCACGAAACCTTTGATTGCACGATCACCGCCATTTAAGCAGCTAGAATTGGTACAATCCTTGGTATATATAGCCGAGTAATGGTTGATTCCAATGAAATCAATACTGTTTTTCATAAAGCGCTTTTCTTCAGGGGAGAATCTCGGTAATTCACTTCCATGGTATTCCCGCATTTCTTGAGGATAATCCCCAAATATCGGCGGATCAAATGACCTGTTTCAATCTCGACCATAAGAAGTTGAACAAAAAGACAGCAACTTTTCCTTCTTTTTGTTAACTAAGCTAGAAACCCCTGCAATTATGCATGCCTTATGTAAAAGTGTTACAGTAAGTTGATAGGACGTTTACAGGGTCCACAATTGTTTGGTCCCATAAACTTAAGTCCTATAAATTAGTCTGTTTAAGACATTTAGACATATTTGACATCCTATAAAGCCGATTTTGTTGTAATGAATTAACAGATGATTACCAGCCAATATTGAAGGTTAGAGCTCTTTCTGCAGCTTTTCGATCTAAATCGCTGTCGGTAAGCGGTTCATACATGAAACAACTTGCAACTAATCCTATCGATCCACCTTGTTTCGGCTGAACGATTAAATCCAAAAATTACATCCTTATTTTCTTCAAAAAAAAAGTAATTAAGAAAAAGAAGCAAGCTATTGAAATTGCCTGAAAGCTTTCATGATATAGCTTTGCAGCCTTCCCATGGGCCAATAGCATGTTATGCATGACTCGAAGGGGCTCGACATCGGAATTGCCGGCAAGACAGTTGCCGAACGGCTGCGAACAGTGAGCCGGTGGATACACCCCCCTTTCGTAAGACAATTCCGCAGTCAAATTTGGTTCATTGATCGTGACCCAATACTTCACTCGGTCTCCAAAGCTCTTGAAACAAGTTTCCGCAAAAAGTACAAAGTCCTCCCTGCAAGAAACAAGTTACTAATAAGTCGACGTGTTTGGTACGCACACAGAACTGGACAGGACTAGACATGACCTGACAGGTGAAAGTTAGGACAGGGTGAAAGAGTTGTGGAAGTTTCTAATTTGACATGGGTATTTTGGTAATTTACTTGATTTTGTCACATCTCCTATATCTTTGTTCTACCTATTTTGATGGGGACAAAAGAATGCATTTTTATCCCAGTCAGCTACCCTCTTGTCCTGGTCTAGTGTAGAGATGCACAAGGCCCATGATTTTGGGCCTGGGCCCAAGTCCTCCAAGCCCGTTTTCAGTGAGCAAAAAAATCAGGTTTTTTTGGTCTGGGATCAAATGGGCTTTTTCAGGCTTTCCGGGTTTAATAGAGATCTTTTAGGTCGGGCCTGGCCCCAAAATTTCAGCGTGATCAAGCTTTGAGGCCTGGTCCGGACTGTGTTTCAGGCCCACCAAGCCAAAGCTATTTTGGGCCTGGGTCCAAGTCCTCCAGGCCAATTTTCAGTAAGCAAAAAAAGTCCCAACTTTTTTTGCTCCGGGCCTGAACGGGCTTTTTGGGGCTTTCCAGGTCGGGTCAAGCCCCAAAATTTCAGCCAGATCAGGCTTTGAGGCCTAACCCGACTAGGTTTCGGGCTCACCAGGCCCAAGATTTGTCCGTCGATTTTGCGAGCTAAAATAGAAGCTGAAACATACTGCATTTGAGGGTCAAGCCAGGACCCGTATCTCTGTTCGAGTTCTTGAGGGAAATCTTCATGGTGAATCGTCACGAATGGCTTGATCCCTGTACAACTCGAGCTTATTACTCAAGATCCGTTAATAAAGCTCAACTAAAAAAGGTTCTTGAATCCAAAAACCAAAAGCAAGTTTTCACTATTCACATGTGAATAACAGAACCCAAAATGCATCAAGATTTCACCTTTGCGTAAAAGATCATCAATGATTTCATTGTAAAACTTGATTCCCAAAGGATTAACTTCACCAAATCTACCCCCTAAAACGAATTATAACAAATTAAACATCATTTTAAACATATGAATCAAAAGCAGGATTAGTAAGGTTTTCATTACTTGGTAGAATTCTAGACCAAGAAATCGAGAATCGATACGATTCTAACCCAAGAGAATGCATCATCTCAATGTCTTTCTGTAAATAAATAAATAAATAAATAAAAACCAACACCAAATTCAAAAAACAAACAAACTGTTTCTTGATTTTATAGCAATGGGAAAGCAAGAAAAAGATTGATACTTTGAATAGATGATAATGATCATTTGCAATATCTCCATTCTCTCCATTTTCTCCACACCCTAACAACAAAACAATGGCAGCAGAATTAGTAACATTCCACTTATTCATTAATGAATAGAAACAAAAAACAAAGATGAATAGTGAACCTTTGGTATGACAAAACACATCCCAGTTGCTAAGAGATTTGCCATCTTCAAGATAAGCTCCTTCCACCTGAAAAAAGGGTAATTTTGTCAATGGAGAAAAGTGGGTAAATTTAAGGATACAAGAAACAGAGGAGATTACTTGATAAGCAGAAGTGGCTGCTCCAAATAGAAACCCAGTTGGGAAATCGGATCTTTTAATCGGGTTTTCTTGTTTGAATCCTAATCCACCGCCATTGATGGAAGAAGCTTCAAGCATTGAAGATGATGTAAAAATGGCAAAAATTAGATAAATTGGTACTGAATTCATACTCATTCTTGAAAGTTCCACTGAATTTATTTTGATTTTATAAACACTTTTTGTTAGATTTTTCACTACCAAAATGTACTCTATAATTTATTTATTACAGATTTGGACGTTGTACTATGTATTTTTGGGGGTTATGACTTGTCAGGTATCAATTACACAAATTCTCAGAGACATCCTCGTCGACAACAAGTTCACATTGGAAACTTAAATTAAATGTGGGAGTTGAAAATAAGCCAAAAGTTAGTATCCTTTTAATCAAGATAACAGTTTTTCAACATTTAAATTGAGTACCTTTTTAATTAATTTTTTAGTTTACTTTTCATCCTTATTTTTTTTTTATTATTTGGTGGTTGACCACATGATTAATTGTAATGACTCTAGCCTGATAAAAATAGACATAAACTTTGATTTATAATAACGGATACTAGATCATGAGTTATACTCCTCAAACTATTCAAAAATATTAATGTCACATCAACACCAAATCAACTTTCTATTGTTGTCAACAGTGTTGTGACGGATTGGTTATCGCTCGGGGTGTTTATAGTGCCCTAACCGAGTTTGAGTCTTCCCGTGTGTGCGCCTGAAGACATTTAAGTGGGGCCATGTTTAGCCCCCAAAATAGCCGTGGATTAGTCGGGCTTTGATCCGGACACCTTTTCAAAAAAAAAAAAAAAAAAAAACTTTCTACTGTTTATCCAAAATTACCTAAAACGTGTGTTATATCCAACCTATTTGTACCTATATTTTTATTTTCTTAAATAGTTAATAAAAAAAGAGAGAGAAAGGGAGTGGGAGAGGGGGTGGAGGATGGGTTTATCATTCGGGATGGAGAAGTCGAAGCCTTACCAGCTTCCTCTACCCGAGGAGGCATAATGGTGTTTTTAATTGGTCAATCAAATGGCTCAATTTAAATATTGATGATGTCAGTAAAAACACTTTTTTAATAAGTAACATAAATTATATCATAATTGTATTTTTAGAGAATGCATTTTTAATCTAAATTATACCTCACGTGCTTATCTTTTTCATATAATCTACTTTTTGGGATGCTAAACTTTAAAGTTCCTCTAAAATGAGGTTTGAATATCATTTATCGCATGCTTGGTTAGAGCATCTCCAACAGGTTTGCTATAATAGAAAAATTGATGTTTTTTTTTCCTAAATTGCTCCAACAGGTTTGCTAAAATGATTGCTAAAATAGAAAAAACTTGGGTTTTCTCTAAATTTAGAGAATTCTCTAAGAGCATCTCCAACAGCATTGCTAAAAAAATTTCTAAAATAGAGAAAATAAGCTAAAATCTCTAAAACCATTTTCTATCATCTCCAACACTTTTGCTATTTTAGAGAATCAATCATTATTTTTATTATTAAAATATTTAATATATTTAGTATTTCAATAAAAAAAATTAACCAACTTTTAAACAATTGGTGGAATGGATTATAAAGTAGTTTCTCTCTCCTCATATAGAGATTTTAGAGAAATCTCTAAATTTAGAGAAAACTCAAACTTTTTGTATTTTTTTTTTTTTGAAAAGCAGCAGGAAAGTTTTATTGCAACCCAAAAAAACCATACAACCAAAAGCAAAACCAAAGTACCCAAAGGACCCAACATAGAAACAGAAACAAACCCACCCAATTACAACAACCCAAAACCAAACAGCAAGATTATGAGGAATAAACTTGCAGAACCAAACGTGAACTACAGACTAAAGAAGAGAGAAGCCATCAGCTCCGCGAACCCAATAAATTGTGTACCGTAAAGTTTTCTGAAACGCTTACCAAGTACCTTTCGCCGCATCCGGATCCGTCAGCCACTCCTCCCATGATTTCTGCCAATTCTTTGATCTTTTTGAGATCCATTCGAAAGTCGTTCTTTGCATTTCGGTTAGTTTATCTAACAATTTCGACCTCTTCTCCGAGAAAACCAACGAGTTCCGTTGCGCCCAAATGAAGTACATAAAACACCATCTCACTACCGCCCACACCTCTTCCTTCTCATCGATCAACGGTGTTGAGTTATCCGCTTGTAAGACGTCTTGGATCGAGTTGACATCATCTAGCGGCTTGTTCCACCATTTACCAACATGACTCCAAAACGATTTCGCTTCCGAACACGAAACTAGAGCGTGGTCAATAGTCTCAATCGCATCCCCACACCTTGGACATAGTAGGGAGTCTAAATACAATCCCATTTTGTCCAAAATTACCCGACATGGTATTCTCCCCAATCGAACTCTCCAAATGAAAACACAAACCTTTTTTGGGATTATTTTTGATCAAACTTTTTGTATTTTAGCAATCCATTTAGCAATGCTGTTGGAGCATTTTAAAAGAAAAAAACACTATTTTTTCTATTTTAGCAATGCTGTTGGAGATGCTCTAAATTCTCTAAAATAGGAGAGAAAGTATTACTTTTTATTTTCCACCAATAGAATAATTTGATTGTTTAATTTTTTTTTTTAAATTCATTGGAATAATAAATGTAAGTATATTTTAATAATATAAGTGATGATAGAATCTCTATAATAGAAAAGCTGTTGGAGATGGAAAAATAAAGTTTTAGAGATTTTGACATTTCATTTGCTATTTTAGTAAAATTATAGCAAACCTGTTGGAGATGCTCTTAGGGGTGTTGCAAATTAATGAATGAATATGATAATTAAAACTGTTGTTTGGTTTAATATTAAAGAATAAAATTATTCATGAAGATCCATTAATTTTTTTTTTTGACCAAATTGAGGGGAATTAAAATTTTATTTTTATTTAGTTCTTTTTCCCGTATATTGTTCCATCTCTTGATTTTAAACGAAACATTTTTTCTATTTTCAAGTTGGAAGAACAAATTCTTTTAATATAAAACAATTTTTCATTGATTATATTGTCTTAAGTAAGCGCCATCAATGTAATGCTCATTTATATTCTCATTCTCCTACATTCCCATTTTCATTTTCATTTCCTAAATTGAACCAAGCATCCCCGAATATTTTTCTTAGAGAATCCAATGCAATAACCATTTTTTTATAAAATTAAATTGTATTTCATAGGGAAATATAACATATATATATATAGGGAAGTTCAAATAAGAAATGTATCAATTTAAGAGAACGTGAGAAGCAACATTGGCCACTCATCTGGTCAACAAATGTGGCTTTGATCGGTCCCTTGTTTAATAATTTCTGCCCTCTCATGAATCGCGTCAATCATCCGTGATCACGTCCACCGTAACCACAAAATGGATGACTAAGCTTGCTCCTTACGTTTTCTTAAATTGACATGTTTCTCGTTTAAACTTAGTCCATATATATAAAATTGTACTATTCGAGGAGTGACGAAGTCAGAAAATATATAAAACGTGCAAAATTTACAAAAAAAATCTACAATTTATTTTCAAATCAGGTATTAATGGGTGTTTTATTTTATACCACACATCTTTTAGGCATATTCATTCATCATAAAAAAATGATAACATATAAAATGAAGATGGTGACATATAATAATTACCAATTTTTATCGATAGAATCTTTTTGTTAATCCATTTTTCCTATTTTCTAGGGTTAACATAAGAGCATCCACATTGGAGGTTTTCTATAAGATTTTTCATTGGATTTTTATAAGAACCTCATGTGAGATAAAGGTTATTGTCCAGTCATAACTTCTTATTAAAACCTGGGTGCTTGAACAAGAACTCAAATTCTTGTAATAGTTTTCTTTTCTGTAATATAAAATAGTTTACATAAATAAAAATTATATTATAAACAAGTAGAGGGAAGTGAGGTTTTTGTAAGAACCTCCATTGTAGAGTTTTAAAGAGTTTTTGGTTTGTTGAGATGGCAATAACGTGGTAGAAAAAAATATGGTAAGTTAAGCTCTTGGAAATTCCATCACTGTGAATGCTCTAATATTAAGGTTAAATTATTCATTCGTTAAATAGTAATTGATCAATCAGTTGGAAATGTGGTTTCCAAACTAATGAATTGGCGCATGTAATTCCCAAAATTGCAAGAAATCTTTTCCAAACAAAATCAAATCCCCATGCTCGTATTTCTACAACAAACTCTAGATCAGTCTGAATAAAGCTTAGACACCGATTCAACTTGTCGCGTGGCGCGATTTTGTTGATCCTCATGTTCACAATGAAATATTAATTCATATTTGAACTTATTTCTCTCTCTCTCTATATATATATATATATATACACACACAGTAGAGGCAAGATCATACAAAAATAAATATCGTTTTCATTTGAACCCGACTTAGATATAATATTAATATATACTTTAAAAAGCTACTAGCGATTCATATTACAAGTCTTTAACTTTAAGATATTATAATTGAAAAGAAACATTTGTCTTATTTGATTTCTGTAAACTTATTTATACTAATTTGATTTTGATTAACAAATTTCTGTTATTTTATCATTTGATTACTTATATAAATATCTTTTTCACATTGACACATGTGTAAAAAACTGCATTTTTAATAAATCATGTAGGGACTATCAACCAACTGTATTTAATAAAATATTCATTATTTCATTTACTATAAAATGAAAATAACAAAAGACTTGTCAAGTGGATCCATGTTTCTTTTTAAGTATAGGATATTTTGATCATTTTGTAGGTCCAACGTGACATAATATTTAAAAAATATAACTCTACCAACCCCTCCCTCCCTTAATTTGTTTTGAGCAAATATATATGGTTAAAAATCTAAAATATGTGATTTTATAAGAAGTCGTTAATGGTTATAGAAATCGAAATTCTGCATAATTTAAATTGTTTTAAAAATCAGGTTGACTCGACCGGTAGAACTGAGAACCGGTTCAAATGTGACCGGTTTTATGATCTTTTGAGGACCGAAGTAAGCCGACCGATTTATTGATAAAACCGGTTGATATCAATCACTGCAAAACCATGGATGAAATGGATTAAAACTAAAGTTTTGGTCAGAGGAAAGTGGTTGTTAGGTAGGAAAAAAAAACCAAATGGTGATCGGTGGACTCATGAAGATAAAGTCTAGATCCAACAGAAAATGCGACTCATGAAGATAAAGTCTAGATCCAACAGAAAATGCATACTATAAGGTCCAAATCTGTAATAAATAAAGTCTAGGGTTGATTTTGGTAGTGAAAAATCTAACAAAAAATATTTATAAAATCAAAAGAAATTCAGTGGAGCTTTGAAGAATGAGGATGAATTCACTACCAATTTATCTCATTTTTGCCATTTTTACATCATCTTCAATACTTGAAGCTTCCATCAATGGCGGTGGATTAAGATTCAAACAAGAAAACCCGATTAAAAGATCCGATTTCCCACCTGGGTTTCTATTTGGAGCAGCCACTTCTGCTTATCAAGTAATCCCCTCTGTTTCTTGTACTTGTATCCTTAAGTTTACCCACTTTTGGCCATTGACAAAATTACCCTTTTTCAGGTGGAAGGAGCTTATCTTGAAGATGGCAAATCTCTTAGCAACTGGGATGTATTTTGCCATACCAAAGGTCCACTATTCATCTTTGTTTTTTTGTTTCTATTCATTAATGAATAAGTGGAATGTTACTAAAATCTTCCCCCATTGTTGTTTAGGGTGTGGAGAAAATGGAGAGAATGGAGATATTGCAATTGATCATTATCATCTGTTTAAAGTATCAATCTTTACTTGCTTTCCAATTGTTATAAAATCAAGAAACAGTTTGTTACTTTTTTGAATTTGGTGTTGGTTTTTTTTTGTACAGAAAGACATTGAAATGATGCATTCTCTTGGGTTAGAATCGTATCGATTCTCGATTTCTTGGTCTAGAATTTTACCAAGTAATGAAGTCTCACTAATCCTGCTTTAAATTCATATGTTTAAAATGATGTTTAATTTGTTATAATTCGTTTTAGGGGTAGATTTGGTGAAGTTAATCCTTTGGGAATCATGTTTTACAACGAAATCATTGATGAACTTTTACGCAAAGGTGAATCTTGAATCTTGATGCATTTTGGGTTTTGTTATTCACATGTGAATGGTGAAAACTTGTTTCTCTTTTTTGGTTGAGCTTTATTCATGGATCTTGAGTAATAAGAAGTTTTAAGTTATACAGGAATCGAGCCATTTGTGACGATTCACCATGAAGATTTCCCTCAAGAACTCCAACAGAGATACGGGTCTTGGCTTGACCCGCAAATGCAGTATGTTTAAGCTTCTATTTTAGTTCGCAAAGTCAATGGACATGATCACGAAAAAGCCCAAGCCCGACCCGAAAATCCTGGGCCTAGTGAGCTGGAAACCAAGTCGGGCCAGGCCTCAAAGCCAGACCAGGCTGACATTTTGGGGCCTGGCCCGACCCGAAAGCCTGAAAATCCTGTTCAGGCTCGGACCCAAAGAAAGTTGAAACTTTATTTGCTCACTGAAAACGGGCTTGGAGGACTTGGGCCAGGCCCAAAAAAAGTAAAAAACCTCTCCCTTATGCATCTCTACACTAGACTAGCACAAGAGGGTAGTTGACACGGATAAAAATGCATTTTTTGTACAACGAAAATTGGTGGAACAAAAATAACGGAGATGTGACAAAATCAAGTAGATTACCAAATTACCCATGTCAAAATAGAAACTTCCACAATTCTTTCACCTTGTCCTCACTTTCTACCATCCTGTCCGGAGGGCTGGCAATGGGTAGGGTAAGGGTTATTCCGTTATCCAATCCATTTAAAATAGCGGGTAACGAAACCGGTAATGGTTACATGGTAAAACAAAAAAAAATTATTTTGATCAATAAATAGTATCGTTAAACCTCCAACATATGAATAAATATTAGTTCATAAATAAATTTTATATATGTAATTTGCTCTAGTAAATATTTAAATATTACCACAAACATATTCATATTAAAATAAAGTACAAATTAACATACGACAACGTTATAAAAATATAAAGAAAATAGTTAATATAATTATTATAATATTTAACTTTATACAATTATACATGTATATATATATATAATCATAACGGGTAACGGGTAATGAATAACGAAAAAAATCATTTATCCATATCCTACCCACTAAAATTTTAGGTAAACGGGTAATGAGTAAGTGGATAAATGGATAATTTTTCTTTATCCATACCTTTATCCAACGGGTCGAAACATAACGGGTAACGGGTGTACCCTTATCCATTGCCTGCCAGCCCTATGTCCAGTCCCGTCCAATTCTGTGTGCACACCACACACATCCACTCATTAGTAATGTCTTTCTTGCAGGGAAGACTTTGTACTTTTTGCGGAAACTTGTTTCAAGAGCTTTGGAGACCGAGTGAAGTATTGGGTCACGATCAATGAACCAAATTTGATTGCGGAATTGTCTTACGAAAGGGGGTTGTATCCACCGGCTCATTGTTCGCAGCCGTTCGGCAACTGTCTTGCCGGCAATTCCGATGTCGAGCCTCTTCGAGTCATGCACAACATGTTATTGGCCCATGGGAAAGCGGCAAAGCTATATCATGAAAGCTTTCAGGCAATTTCACTTACTTCTTATTAACTACTTTCCATTTGAAAATATGTGTTGTGATATTTAGATTTAATCGTGCAGCCAAGACAAGGTGGATCGATAGGTTTAATTGCAAGTTGTTTCATGTATGAACCGCTTACCGACAGCGATTTAGATCGAAAAGCTGCAGAAAGAGCCCTGACCTTCAACGTTGGCTGGTAATCTTATATTTCATTCAATACAACAAAATCGGCTTTATAGGCCGTTAAATATGTCTAAATGTCCTAACAAACTTATTTATAGGACTAAAGTTTACAGGACCAAACAATTGTGGGACCCATCCTGTTAACTTACCGTAAATTTTTTACATAAGGTGTGCACGATTGTTTTGTTTGTGAATTGAAGTCCTATAAAATAGTCTATTAAGACAATCAACATATGTAGCATCCTATAAAGCCGATTTTGTTGTAGGGGTTCCGAGCTTAGTTGCCGGAAAGAAGGGAAACTACTTGTCTTTTCGTTCAACTTCTTACGATCAAGGTCTCAAACAGGTCATTTGATCCGCCGATATTTGGGGATTATCCTCAAGAAATGCGCGAGTACCACGGAAGTGAATTACCAAGATTCACCCCGGAGGAGAAGCGTTTTATGAAAAACAGTATCGATTTCATTGGAATCAACCATTACTCGGCTATATATACCAAGGATTGTACCAATTCTAGCTGCTTAAATGGCGGTGATCGTGCAATCAATGGTTTCGTGGATATCACTGGAGAGCGTAATGGCCAGCTGATCGGTGAACCAGTATGATGCATACCACTCACACAGATGTTTAGACACACACACACACACACAGAGAGGGAGGTTCAAGGCAAAACCCCAAAAAATGAAAAATTGAGGAACACCCTCGTAGCAGTTCTTCGGGATGGTAAGCACATGTGGATATTTTCGTTTTTATGCACATGTGCATATTGGACAAATTGCTTGTAAATTACTTACCGCCTAGACGAAGGGTTACAAGGGTTTTCCTCAGATTTTTTGCGGTTTTTCCCTGAACCTGACCCTATACATATACTGATTTATGTTTCTAGATTTTTTCTCTATCAATTCAGTACTAGACAATGAATGTTTTTACGTTCAACAGACATCGATGCCATTTTTTTTTGTCGTTCCTAGAGGAATGGAAAAAATTGTGAACTATCTCAAGACTCGGTACAATAACCGACCGATATTTATTACTGAAAATGGTAAGTTTAATCATTATCAGCATGCGTGATTATTTATTAATATCACCAAACCAAACAGCACGTGTGATTACGTTCACAGATGTGACCTCTATCCCCAAAAGCAGAATGATTGATTTCGTGATTTATGTTATTTATATGATTGGTCCTTATAATTACGTTGTAGGGTATTCGTCACCAAACGTGCAGGATGTAGAAGTTGAAGAGATTCTGAATGACGTCAAGCGAATCGAATTCCACAAATCATACCTTGCGTCTTTAGCCAAAGCCATAAGGTGAGTCCGGTACCCTTTTGACTTTTAAGTCAAACATACTATTTTTCGTCCTGAAAGTTGACGTTTGACTCATCAAATTATCATGAACAAAACCCGTGACTGGACTGATCTTATGATACAAAACACAACTAGAATGATTACGACTCTTAATTCGACCATGGTAGTTTCAATTCAGTACTTGATAAATAGTCAATTTTGACCATGAAAAAGTCAAAAAGAAAAAAGATATGAACGCTATTTCGAATTACAGGAATGGAGCGGATGTCCGTGGCTATTTTGTATGGTCGTTAATGGATATTTACGAATGGATGCATGGTTACAATGTGAGATTCGGATTATATTATGTTGACCGCAAAACGTTCGATCGGATTCCAAAAATGTCGGCACGATGGTATCAGGATTTCTTGAAAAACAACAGCTTGGTTGATCATCCACCAATCCGAACTGATATATGATCTTTGATTTGCACATTTTGCATATCAACGAGCTTCGAGTAGTTACAAGGGGCATTATTGTCAATAAAAAAATTAAAAAAAAATCATCGTAAATAATGTTGTTATTAGTTCGCACGAACAATTTTTAGCATAAGATTCAAGTGTCCTGAGCATGGTAGTTTTTGTTGTTGATCTCGATCAAACTTTCTTTCACCATGTCGATTGTGTAAGTTGCTATGTCCGCCCAATTCCTATAAATATTAATTACCATCATTTAAACCGTTAAAATTGTTACTTTCTTCGTCCCGTAATAAATGTACATTTCTTTTGACCGACAAGCTAACATACACACACATGTTCTCGGGGTATTCGAGATCCAAGGGCACTCAACTAATCCATGCCGACCACGATCCGTTACAATTAAGGGCACCACCATGTGATAGGCCCATGATCATGGAATAATGACTTGTAACATTAAATCTAAAAATAATCAGACTAATAAACAAAAACTATTCTGTAAGTTGGTCACAAGGCTTGTGGCATACTGGTTCAGGGTAAATTAGTACATTTGTCAACAAAAAAAGGGTATAAATTGTGTGACCTTATAGTTGCATAGATTAAATCAATGAAATTGGTTAATGAAGTTGTTTAATATGATGAAATTATGAAATGTTTCATATACTTCAATTTTTGATGAAAATATTTCATATTTCGATGCTTTTTAATTCCTATGGAACTTTTTCATTTCTACATTGAAACACCGTAATATGAAACTTTATCATATTAAACAACTCTATAAAAGATTTTTCATTGATTTACCTATGCAACCATGAGTTCATACGGTTTATAACCATTTTTTGTTTACAAATGAATATGAGAAGCGCTAAAAAATGAGAAGTAGATAAGTGATCTCCACCCTCCCATGAATCGTGTCAATTCTCCGTGATCACGTCCACCGTAATCGGTCTAAAAAATAGGAACTCATCTTTCATTACAAACGTAAGTGCATTCGATAGCATGCCACGTGGCATATTTAGTTTGAAAAATCATGTATTATTCAGATTGAATTAGACAACGTTCAATATAATAATATTATTCACTCTGAACAATACTAAATGTTGTGTTATTCATTCTGAATAATACATGATTATTCATACTGAAATATGTCATGGGGCGGCGCGCTTTCGGCTACCCTCACGTTTGCTATGAAATTTGAGTTTGAAGTCGAACTTTCGTCGATATATTACTATATACATACAAATGGCAGGTGCACCGGCTCCGACCCGCCAGTGCGACCCGCCCATACCCATTCTCCAAATGTAAATTTATTTTTAATTTTACATATTAGCTCCCTGAACTTATAATATTTATTCACTTTATACCTTTACTTTTTAATATTTTATTTTACGTTTTAGTCAAAATATCGTATATTGGCTAAAATATATTAAAAAATACGTTTTAATTTTAACAAATTACGCCATTATAATCGTATCGTCAATGTGATCGGAATGAGTCTAATGTTGAATATTTTTTGATATAATTATTTTATTATATACTATATATATGCTCCAACCGACCCAAATTTTATCCCCATTTTCAAATTTACATATTAGCTCCCTAAACTTATAATTTTTATTCACTTTATACCTTTTATTTTTCAATATTTCATTTTAAGTTTTATTCATATATCGTATATTTGCTAAAATATGTTAAAAATACGTTTTAATTGTAACAAATTACGTCATTATAATCGTATTGTCGAAACGATCAAAATGAGCCAAATTGAATATTTTTTGATGTAATTATTTTATTATATACTATATATAGTACAATTATATGAAGTCAAAACACTCTTCATGAACAATAGCTACCGACATTTAGAGAAATTACATTTTGCCCCCTTAAACTTATAATATTTATTCACTTTATACTTTTTAGTTTTGTATATTTCATTTTGCATTTTAGTCATTTATCGTATACTAGCTTAAATATATTAAAGTGTCGGTACCTACTGTTCATGAACAATATTTTGGCTTCCTGGTAATTGTTAGTATTATTAAATTCTCCTAAAATTAAATTTTTTGATTTCTTAAATCTTTTATTTATTTTATTAAACATTTCGTATGACAACATTTGTACAAACTCTATGTTTCATATAAACTCATGTTACTACTTACCATCAAATCTACCACAGTTTATAACACGGTGTGAAGCCCAGACTCTTAATAGGTAACTTCCTCTAAAGTATTAACATAAAATTCATGTAACTACTTACGATCAAATCTACCATAGTTTATAATGGGGCGTGAAGCCCGAGCTCTTAATAGGTAACTTTCTCTAAATATTGTTTACAACAACATACCTTTACAATCTTAACAAAACTCTCCACAGTGAAGCGCGGGTAAACCCCCTCGTAATATACATTTTGTGGGCAGCTAATCAGCTATACTCACACATAAGTCATAAGCAGATAACATTGGGCCTGGGCTCAGATGGCTCAAATATAAAAATCCGGCCCATATCGATGTTAGCATTAATTTCATTTATTAATTAACTTTTTATTCAAATAACTAATATCTAACTATAATGAAAAAACGCATTTAAATACAATTGAAATATAACAAGAATTTTTTTCTTAATTAATGTAACAAATGTTCAGTTCTTTTAGATTTCTTATCAATTATGATCCTTGACCAATAAATATTCTAGCTATTCATTTTATGAATGCCGAATTATCAAGTTATATAATATGTTCTAATTTCATGGAGAAATTTCACATCAAAATTATCTTATGTGATGTAAGTTGCAAATATGTTTATTTTATTAAAATTGACACAAAACAGAAAGAATTGAGCCTTTGTTACGTCAATTAAGAAACAAAAATCATCATTATATTAAATACACAAACTTTATTACACTCCGATACATTTTACCCTACTTATAAGCAGTAAAACTTTTCGTTCTTTTCCGCAACAAGTTCTCATGGCGAAATTGATCTAGTCTAGTTTTTTTAAACTGATATATCTTTCTTTAATAATTAATAACATATAAGACTACTACCGTTTAATGCATAACGTTTCCACCATAAACTTCACGATCAAAACCTAACTTCAAATAATATGATTAAGTTCGGTGTATCTTCACCATATTTATCATTTTTCTTTTCAATATCTCTTATTGGAATACATCACGCTCTAATGTTTCTAGACAAGGGAAAAATTAACACCAACTAATGTCGTCTATAGACCATGTTTGCTATGCAATTTCGGGTAAGGTAGAAATATGATGAGTTGATATGCTTGTTATAGTAGCAAATAATAGATATGAAAACATCATTGAATACAATGTTTGTAGTCTTAGTTAGAAAAAAGAAGCAAAACCATTGAACATGGGTGATTGTACTCCTATTACATGCAAATTTCATGGACCACCTTTACAATTGTCACTCTCTTCTAGGGGTCAACAACTTGTTGAATGAAGTATGAACCAAACCTTATTAAAAGAAAGTCGAATCTTGCAACATATTTAGTGAATGTGTCAGATTCTTTATTACATATTTTACAGCTTGATGATGCCGACATAAATTTAGGGATGTAAATGAGCCGAGCTACTCACGAGCTACTTGAGCTCGGATCGTTAAAAGATCTAAACGGGCCATGCCTTAACTAGCTCGATCTCGAGCCTAGATTAAAGCTTATTTAATAAACGAGCCGAGGTCGAACTCTAAAGAGTGGGCTCGTTTAAGCTCACGAGCCTAAACGAGCTCAATATATAATATAATATATGTTTTATATGTTTAATTTTTAATATATATATATATATATATATCAATTTAATAAAAATATCAAAATAATACCTAAGCCTAAGCGAGTTGGGTTCGAGCTTGCTTAATAAATAATACCTGAGCTCAAAATAAGATTTTATTTTGAATTGAGAGTTTTAAGTTAGTTCCTTGTATATATCACATTATTTCATACATTTATTTTCTTGCATCAAAATAATGTGTACTACCAACACATCACCTAAAGTTCATGTTTTCCATACCCTAGATGGGTATTTATTCATCCCCTTCCAACACACATATACACTAGTGTGTATGTCTATCCATTTTTTCTCCTTTTTGTTGTATTCAATGAATTTGTCGGATCACTTTGATACCACAAACAAATTTTTATCACCATAAAAAATTGACGCGTTTTCAAAAACTGTTTATAAAAAGTACAATGTTTATTACTTTTCATGTGCGGGTTATTGAAAATTGTTTTTTTAAATGTTGGAGTTCTACATCTGCTACACTTTGACTATTTATTCTCTCAGTATATATATATATATATCATAGTCTCTCTTATCATAAGGGATCTAGGGACTCAACACTATCGGACAATATTAATTTGTCTAGCTGCTTTGTGTCCATCTAACCTTCGTTGGAGGGTGTGTGAAGAAGGGGATGCCGAACACATTGCTAGCAACATGTTAACTAATTAATTACAATACACTAGTCGAAGTTTAGCTTCCATCCACCACCCATGATGCTACACAAACAAGGGTTATTTTAGAGTGAACATATAAGCTAACACACTACTAATCTTCTTCCTACCGGCAATGAAACTACTTTAACAGAGCAAGTAAAAGATCATTTTTTTTGTTTAACCATGACGCCCTTCGGTAAAAGTCTCACATTGGATATATATTTTCCCCATTTCCCCTCAATATATGTTGGAACCCTTCCACTTCCCAGGAACACTTTTTAGGGGACTAAAGTTGATTAATGGCAACTCCAACTGGCCTCACACAGTATCCGCCTCCAAGAACACCAACGTTGAGGGCTTTTATTTGGGCCTACTCACCGGCTGAGGCATGTCGAGGAGATTCACATCGGACATGTCTCGTATTTGGGCAAAATCGTTGTCCCTTTGTCATATGAGCTACACACCAAAGGCTCTCAAGAGTTCTTTTGGAGACTAATATAATGGGATTTCTCATATTTAACTAGTTCTTCACAATTAACTATCTTTGATAAGTCGTTAATTTGAATGATTCGGAAATCATATCTCCATTTGATATATTTAGTTCACTTAATATATTCATATTGATTATACATGTTTTCTTACAAAGTTTAACTACAATCCACGATAATCAATAATTTAAACTAAAATGAAAACATGACTATGACTAAAATCATGGAACTCATATGTTTTGTGACTACTTATTAAAAATACTAAAGGCACTACCATGTAAACCATGATTCTAAAAATACTTTAAATGGTCAACAAGAGTTTGCAAGATAAGGAAGGTTTGCAAATATCTCTCCTCTCCCCCCCCCCCCCCCCCCCCCCCTCTCTCTCTCTCTCTATATATATATATATATATATATATATATCCAAAGGTTCAAATGAGAAGTGGAAAAAAAACTAAAAGTAGAGAAGTGACCTTGTCCTTTCATACGGCTAAAATCAAATTTGACCAGATAAAACTTACGGTTTTGATTGGTCAAAATTCACGACTAGGCAAAAATAGAGGATAGTTTTGTAATTGTTACAAAAAAGCCGAAAATAAATTCATATACGAACCTGTGTTATTCACATATTAACTATTGTTAGCTGATTCATATATGAATGTATTAACTATTTTTAACCGATTCATATATAAAACATACGTTTATACATGAACCTGTGTAATTCATGTATATGTTCATATATGAACCTGTATAATTCATATATTAACTATTTTTAACTAATTGGTATATGAAAAATACGTTTATACATAAATCTGTGTAATTCATATTTATGTTCATATATTTACCCCCCCCCCCCCTATAATTTACATATTAACTATTTTTAATCAATTCATATATGAACAATATGTTTATACATGAATCTGCGTAATTCATATATCAACTATTTTTATATGTTATATATATATAAGCTATACGTTCATACATAAAAATGTGTAATTCATATATCTATCAACGGAATCATATATGAACTTGTTTGACATTTATTTATAAAAGTCTATAAAACTAACCTTCCGTTCACCGGGGGGGGGGGGGGGGGGGGGGGGGGGGGGGGGGGGGGAGGTTCACCTGGGATTTGCCAGGACTACTTTGTTCGCAATTTTACGAGAGCTAAGCATACTCTCTTGAGATTAATACCCGATGGCCACCAGCTGCGCATCCGGCCTTGAACCCGGATAGGAGCTATCACCCTTTAGAAACCTACTGTTGCGCCACAACTTGATGGTTGCGCAATCTTAAACAAACAGGGTAATAATATGAAAGTGGATAACGTACCAAACTCGTAATATTAAAATATATCTACAACTGAAAATCCTTAAGAGAAGTAAGAGGAATAATCAAACTAGTATACGTATGGAATGATGTATTAAATTCATAGCTTTTGATACCCATATACGTCATGTGTGTAACTTGGTAGCACGAGATTTTGGTGCACATGCCAAATTCAATTAAAATTACTACCTAAAAGCTTTAATACAAGTCATCCTATGTCATATTAATTTGACTGTATTTAGCAAAAATAAGCTATTATATGCTTTTGATGGATCATAAGCTAATTTATAAGCTAGTTTACTAAAATAATAATCGGAATAGCGTTTCAGAAGTTTTTTTGTAGTTTTTTCCAATTATACCCTTATTAATATTATTTAGTATACCCCAAAATGTTTTTTTGTCATTTTACATACCCATAAACTATAATTTTTTAATAAACTAACTTATTAGCTATTAACTAGTTTATTAGACAACAACTAACTTGTCAACTAGTTTGCCAAACACGACCTTAATTTATAAATTAATAAATTTGATATTTAACTATATTTATTAATTAGGCCGAGCGTACCACATGTATGTAGGGGTGTAACCGAGTCGAGCTTTTAACGAGCTACTCGAGCTACTCGAGCTCGAGCTCGTTTATCTCGAGCTCGAGCTTAATAACACTCGAGCTCGAGTCGATCTCGAACACATAATTGTGTTCATTTAAATTAACGAGCCGAGCTTTATAATACTAATGTTCGACTCGACTCGTTCGAAAACTCGATTAATTTTTTCGAGCCGAGTCGAGTCGAGCCGAGCCATTCGAGCATACCTTTTTTCGAGCCAACATGTTCATATATATTTATTAATAATAGTGTTAATATGTAAAATTTATCGAGCTCAAGTAGATAAACGAGTTAATCGATCGC
>CM058041.1:86122559-86290113 GCA_030169165.1 Centaurea solstitialis
TAGCAATCTGAATTGACGTCTCTTTATTCTCAACTGTATCAACAACTGAAATCACTTATCTGTTTTACATTTTCTTTTTACCATTCCTATTTTAATCTTTTTCCCTTTCTATGTATATATTATATATATAATATAAGGTTACTTAAAGAAAATATACAACAATCTAAATAATTCACATTATTAGTGCATAAATATCTTCTTGAAAAGATGCCTTTAATATTACACAAATATGATTTTCAACACGTTATTTGTGTACCAGATATTTTTTAAAATACATCAATAGTAAATTGCACTAAATATAAAAAAAAAAAAAACTATAATTTTGAATAACTTTTTTTTTCTCCGCCTTGTAGAATCCATGATTCACACAAATATTTTTCAACCCTTAACCGGTCCTCTACTATAAATACCCTTCCATTCCACCCCCACTGACAACAACACCCAACACACACCATCCTCCAGTTTTCATTCATTCACAGCTGTATAATTAACAAACAAACAAACAATCGATTTTCGATCTGCAAATTTCCATCAAAAATCTCGCCTTAATTTCCTTCGATTTTGCCGATATCAATGGGGAGTTTGAAGGCAGTGTTGAAGCATCCTGACGATTTCTATCCGTTGTTGAAGCTGAAGATGGCGGCCAAGGCGGCCGAGAAACAGATCCCGGCGGAGCCACACTGGGGATTCTGTTACTCCATGCTTCATAAGGTTTCTAGAAGCTTCGCTCTCGTTATTCAGCAGCTTAATCCACAGCTTCGTGATGCTGTAAGTGTTTGATTTCATTTTCATTTTGATTTGATTTGATTTTTCTATTCTATGATTTCTAATAATGTTTCTAGTAATTATCGCTTGAGATTGTAGTTAGGTTAATGATGTTGACATTTTTCGATTTTGCTTGCAGTTCGAGAATGCGTGGAGTAAATAGATTAGATTTAAACTATGATTTGAGTTATAATTTGCTATGATTAAGCAAACTTTGATTTTTTTTAGGTGTTTATTGTGATTTTGGTGAATTGTGAATATGTGTAGTCAATTGGATGTGTTTTTGTATGTACACACGCTATGTATATATAACGACGTTATTGTTTGATTTATTTGGCGTGTGAATGAATTTTAGTGCAGATGTCTCTATGAATGAACAGGCTTTGTTTATATGATAAATTCAGACATGGCGTGTGTGTGTGTGTGAGAGAGAGAGTATGATAAATTGTCTCTTTCTACACCTGTGCTCAGCGTATCAGCTCTTTTTAGGGTTGTGTTTTGGATCTATGCTGTTGAAATGATCAGAGAATGATAATTAGATGTGCAATCCACTAGAGAAGGCAATTATATATGTTGATAATTTGTGTTCTTGCAGAGAAACCCCTATGTTGAGATATATGTATGTGTGTGTGTGTGTGTATATATATATATATATATAGGGTCAGGTTCAAATGTGAACTCAATTTTGGTTGTGAACATGAGGACGAATCTCAGCCACACATCATCGGTTACGGTGGACGCGATCACGGAGGATTGACACGATTCATGGGAGGCTGGAGATTATTAAAGGAGGGGACTGGTCAAAGCCGCCTTTATTGACCGGATGAGTGGCTGAGATTCGTCCACATGTTCACAACCAAAATTGAGTTCACATTTGAACTTTCCTCTCTCTCCTCTCTCTCTATATATATATATTATGTATGTATAGATTGTTAATATTTAAAGTCAATTGGGGGGAGGGGGTGTTAATTATTGACATCTGCTGCAAAGCTGAGGGGAATCTTGGTTATTTGAATTTTATGCACAGATACAAATGAGAGGGTGAACCCGATGCCTGTATTTGTTATTTAATATGTAAATTGTTGTTACTTAGTGCTTTTAGTTAGTCCAGAGAGGTCATAGGAAGTGATCAAACTCATACGTACATAGCCTTGGTTACTTGATTGTGGGGAGGAGGTAAAAGATTACAAGAATTGTAGTAAACATCAAAATTATTACCACTCCTAAAACGGACTTCTAATAACAAGAGAAGTGTGTGTATGTTGTCTGTTGAGGAGCAGTGTATGCATCTGAGCTTCTGTAACATGATAGTGGTACTAGTTTGAATCTGGGACTTGTTAGTTTTGCTACTTGTATTTGAGAGACCTTATTTCAAAGTCACCATAAAGGGTTCTTTCTCATAACAGGGTTGTTTTTAATCTAGAGTGAGATTACATGAATAGTTACAACTTTCTAAACTGCTGCTCTAAATAACTGTCTGTATGCTTTACACTACTAATCAATTACGACAAAAAGAAACTTCACTTTTAACCATCTGGTGCTAAGTGGCGGAAAAGATCTGCTTACTTGAGTTTGATTTCTTTGGATGCCACACATATGTTGATTTATATTCGTTGATGCAATTGTATGTGGCTTATAGATTTGCATGCTCTTGCTAAGCATACAAAGCCTCCTTTTTTTGTGTTTTGCTGCACATTGCTCTTAGTTTGAATGTTGACATCCTCCACAATGCAGGTGTGCATTTTTTATTTGGTTCTTCGTGCCCTTGACACCGTAGGTATGCCTTAAAAATATTTTGTATTATCATTTCTTTTCTACTGACACTCCATACAACAATCATACATTTACAAATATTTTGTTTTTTCCTTCTTCCCAGAGGATGATACAAGTATAGATGCTGATATCAAAGTACCCATTCTGATCGCCTTTCATCAGCATATCTATGATCGTGATTGGCACTTTGCTTGTGAGTGTTACGGTTACTTCCTGTCTGTTTAGAATTAGTTTTATATGTGACATATGATGATATGCTAATGCTGATGCTAACTTTTTTTTTTCTTTTCTGAAGGTGGTACAAAGGAATACAAAGTTCTAATGGACCAGTTCCATCATGTTTCTACTGCCTTCCTGGAGCTTAGTAAAAGGTAACTTTGACATAATATGAACTATTGATTTTGGATTATTTTATCATTTAATAGAACTGGTGGATCATGAAATAGAAGTAACCATTTGAACAATTGATATGTTTCTTATCATCTTCCCCCCTTTCCAGTTTGTATTGCAAAATTACATGATACATAAGGTTTTGGCTTGGATACCGAATTACCGATAGAATTTGAAATCATAGGAACATAAGGTTCTAGCTGATTATAGTCTGATACCTGATGGAGTATTCATTGGGATATGGCATAACTATGCAATCTAGTTATTTCAAATGGATCTGAAAATTTCAAATTCTATGCCTTTACAGATCATATTGTCTTCCTCTAATGTTTACCCATGCTGTTATTCTATTATTCATGAATTCTATCTACTTATGTTGTGATTTTGGAGGTCAATATGCATGTAACAACTAAATCTTGGGTCTAGTCATCGATCAGATCATAAACCCTGTTCTTATTCTTCACCACTCACCAGTGATACATGTTAGCCACTTATATTTCATATTATCCGTTGATGCTTCTGACAACCTGAAGAACAGTTTGTTTTTTGCATGAATCCAACTTCTGTTGCTTAAACATGTGAGTAAATAGATGCTGAACAACTGTTAGAATATTTCTGCAGGGTTTAACAACGCCTGGAAGCTGCATTTTAACTTTGTTGCATGCTAACAAAATGTTGTAAATAATATGTGTTCAACTAATGAACATGTGCACAACTTTAATTTTTCTAAGGTATTCATGATAAAAGTTGTGTGTGTGCTCATGCATCCTTTACAAAAGGTTGAGTTGATCTAAAATACTCCAATTATTGTGCAGTTATCAGGAGGCAATTGAGGATATAACAATGAGAATGGGTGCAGGGATGGCAAAATTTATATGTAAAGAGGTACTTCTTATCATTGTTCAAAGTACCATTATAACTATAATCATCCATGTGAGGCTCCAAATGTGGTGCCTCTTATGTTAGGCTTGTGGTTTTATATTGTCAGAAAACAAATTAAAACCTTCTTTTTCTATATCACTTGATTTCCGTCTTTTACTTGCTAACCAGGAGATTAATTGGACACACTACTCCATGTGTGCACATGGGCATGCACATGATCATCTTTAGGAAATCCATTTGTGGGAAAGGAAAATGAGGGGCTTTTGTTTTAAAAAAAAATTACCTCTTAAAAGTTAAAACCTCTTATTTCTGAAAATTAAGAGGTTTGCAGACTTGAGACTGTTTGTTTTAATTTTAAGAAAAAGGTCTGAAAACCTCTTACCGTCCTCTGGAATTTTAAGAGGTGTACCATCCACCTCTTATTTTTTGGATGTGAAATCAGACTTTAGAGTTTAGACTTCATACCTCTTAAAAAACAAATGACACCCGAGTCTGTTTTCACCTTGCAGGTTGAGACAATTGATGATTATGACGAGTATTGTCATTATGTAGCGGGACTTGTTGGATTAGGGCTGTCAAAGCTCTTTTATGCCTCAGGCACAGAAATTTTGTTTCCGGATCCTCTCTCAAATTCAATGGGCTTATTTCTCCAGGTAAATTTTGGAATCAGCCTTTTAAGCCTCAATTTTTTCCTCAAATATTTGTAACTGTGACTCAGCATTCTATTATTGGTCATATATTACAGAAAACAAACATCATTAGAGATTATTTGGAGGATATAAACGAGATACCCAAGTCACGTATGTTCTGGCCTCGTGAGATCTGGAGTAAATATGTGAATAAACTAGAGGTACAACTCTTCCATGCAGTTTTAAATTCTTTCTACTTAATCCTGTCATGGGGTAGAGTTGTAATTTGGCGAGGCTTGATGTTGGGAACATAATTCTAATTGGTTCTTTAATGGTATGCACTTCAGGACCTGAAGTACGAAGAGAACTCAAAGAAAGCTGTTGAGTGCCTTAACGATATGGTGACAAATGCTTTAATACACATTGAAGACAGTTTAAAGTATATGTCTGACTTGCGTGATCCAGCTATCTTCAAGTTTTGTGCTATACCACAGGTATATATATTTCACAAAAATTAACATCTGATATGATATGCCTCTTTGTTTATATATTTCCATTTTATGCTGTCTGGCTTGGATTTTGAACCACTTATGTGTCTAATACTAGTTCACAGAATATATTTATTGGTTGAATTTTAAATAATCATGAATTGGCTGGTTCAACAATATTATACATTATACTCACTTGGGTTGATTATGTTTTATATCAGATCATGGCAATTGGGACACTAGCTTTATGTTACAACAATGTTGAAGTTTTCAGGGGTGTAGTCAAAATGAGACGTGGTAACCTTTCTGTCCTTCATTACTTTCTACGTTTTATTACTTAGGGGCGTTTATTTGACGCTTATCTGGTAAGTGCTTATCGGGTCAATTTACCTTACGGGGTGAACATGAAAATGACTAGAATCTTACCTGGCAAGAGCGATAGCATGAACCGGTAAGAGCGATAGCATGAATCGTGAGTCTTACCCGGTAAGTGAGATCGACAACTCTTACCCGGTAAGAGCTTACTGGGTAAATTGTTGCGTACGATGCCCGTTTTGAGAGACTAAAATATCGTCCGATATGGTAGTGTTCAATTTACCGGTTAGCACTTACCAGATAAGTGTTCAAGTAAACGGCCCCTTATACTTTTGATTTTCGGGATTAAAAACTCTCTATGGGGTTGGTGGTTCTGTCATCCATCCAAAATAGCTACATTTTGATTTACAAATTGCCAAGCCATAGCAAACCAAGATGCTGTAAATTTGCTCTTCTGGTCCTTTACCTCTTTAATAGTTCCATTAAGAGGCAACCGCTGATCGTTAAGAGGTGAATCTTGTTTGGCAAAAAAAAGTATGCCTCTTAATGGTTTCAACACCCTGTGAATGGTTTTGTATTTTGGACCTCTCTTAACCATTCAGTGCCCTAATTTCATTTTGAGCAATACCAAACAACCATATTTCAGTTTGCACTGTATCATAACAGCCTCTTAATCATTCCGACCACTTAGGTGTCATTTGTTTTTTAAGAGGTCTGAAGTCTGATTTCACATCTAAAAAATAAGAGGTGGATGGTGCACCTCTTAAAGTTTCAGAGGACGATTACAGGCTTTCAGACCTTTTCTAAAAAATAAAACAGTCTTAAGTCTGCAAACCTCTTAATTTTCAGACTTAAGAGGTTTTAAGAGGTATTTTTTTAAACAAACCGCCCCTTAATCATCCTAGACAAAATCATTCAGCAACTGACAAACAACCTCTTAAGCTCCTAGTATTTTCTCACCATTGAATTCTATTTTGAATTATTACGCGTCTGATTTCCTTATGGATTTCTAGGTCTTACTGCAAAAGTAATTGATAGAACAAAGACAATGGCAGATGTGTATGGTGCTTTCTATGATTTTTGTTCGATACTCAAATCGAAGGTAATTATAATTCAGATATAATTATCGATAAATGTAAAGATTTTGGTTGCATTAATAACGACTGGGTGTTACAGGTTGGCATGGAGGATCCGAACGCCAAAACAACAATCAGCAGGATAGAAGCAGCTCAGAAAATCTGCAGGGCCTCTGGCACCCTTACCAACAGGTATGTTCAATTCTCATTACATCAACATTTTTGGCAAATTTTAAAAGTTAAGGCATTGTTTGAAGTTTATTTATTTTTTGAGTATGTGTTTGGAAAGACATAACCTAGCTTATTGAACTACTGATTGTAGTATTTTAGAAGCTTTTTGCCACTTTTTCTAATTATAACACTGATTAATATTAATTGTTATTTATTACTATTAACTATAAATAAATATTAAAAAATATTAATTATTAATAAATGTTAGTCAATATTAATTGAAATTATTAATTAATTCTAATTGTATATTAATATTAATTATTAATCATATCAGTAATTTTTTCACTATTATTCAATGTGCTTGGTTATCACAAAGCAAATATATCAATTCTAAAAGTATTTATGTAAGTTACATAAAAATTAAATTTATACTTATTTTGTTTCATATATAATTAGGCTGTAGCAAATGATTTTAATCAAATATTTAATTTTATTATTAATTTTATTTTATTTTAAAAATAATTAATTATGTAGGATATATGAGGTTAACTACTTTTTTGTTTTTATTCATATTGCATGTAATGGTTATTTAAAAATCATAATTAATGTAGATATATTCTAATATATGTTTTAACAAATCCAATATATATATATATATAATATAATCAATTTGGAACTATTTTAATTAACTTAACTTATTATATTATACTATTTTTTTTACTATCTTCTTTATATTAATTAACATATTATATTATTAGCGATTTGTATTAACTATATTATAAGATGTTGTAACGGACTAATTTTTTAAGATGCCCTTTTTGGTCATTTTTTCAATTTTCTTCTTGCTTATTAGCTAGGTTTAGCTATCAGCTAGTTTGCCAAACGTAGCCTAAGCTTTACATGTTCGTCCATTCTTACAAAGTATTCACCTGGTATTGTGTTTTTCATCAGGAAATCCTATATAGTTAAGAGCCAGCCAAGCTACAGTCCAGCTCTGGTGAGGATTCCTTTTTCTTAATTCTTTCCTAAACTACCGTTTTGATTTTCGACAGTCTATATATATAACATGATATTTTGCAGATTGCTTTGGTTTTCATTATACTGGCAATCCTTTATGCATACGTGTCTGCTACTCGACCAAATAAAATCAGTAAGCATATTGATTTCGATTTGATTTATTTAAGAAATTGGGTTCTAATGAGAAGTTGAGTTAACGTTAGAACAAAAGAAGTGGTTATCAACCGTTTGATGCACATTAGGATGAAATGCACCTGATCAATCCCCATATCAAGAGCAATTCATGGGTGGGCTTGATATTAAAAGTGATCAAGGGTTAAGATCCACTTCTTATCTTCTCACGTTAACTGAACTTCTCACATGATTCTTTGCCAAAAAAATTTAGCGTATGTATTACTAAATACTGATGAAGGGCCGTGTACATTGCAGAGCTTAGTTTGTAAGAAGAATCGTGTTGAAAGCCGATATGATGTTGTGGCGGATGGGATGAATTAATTGTGAAATTTGAAAGGGTATTGTTTTTGTAAGTTTGATTTTGTATGTTGGTTGGTATGGATGAATGTTGTGGTAGAATATGAATATTGTAAATGGAAGTAGTAGTTATGTGGAATATGGACATGAATCCATGAACCTTCCTTAAATCACCAACTACTCTCTTTAGACTTCAAATAGACACCATATGGTTGAAATCATTTGAATTTAAATGTCAATCAGATATCCGTTTACCGGATAAGGTAGGGGTGCACACGGCTTAGGTTGATCAGGTTGAAGACATTTTAAGAATTCAATCAACCCAATGTTGGCGGTTTAAAAATTTTCAACCCAATCCAATTCAAGCAAAAGTTCAACCTAACCCAACTCGTTTGGTTTGGTCGGGTTATGTATAAACAAAGGTAAAATCAAAATTAGAAAGATACACATAAATGAAACATGTCTTTAAAATACAATTGATAATTCAAATAACAATAGCACTCCAACAAAAGTCATTGAAATATAACAATAAAATGTTAAAACTGAATGATAACGTCAATCAACAACAATCATTGTTATCATTCAACAACAATCATTTTAGACGTAAAAGACTAAAAGTAAAACACCTAAAAATTTAGAATAATTAAATGGTTAGAGTTTGCAAAAGATTGAAGTCATTATCCGTCTTTATGTGGATGACATTTTAATTCTAGTAGCAAACATAATAGCCTCTTATTTTTATTTTTTATTTTTTTATACTAAATTATAATAGCCTCTTATGATTTAGTATAAAATGAAATAGGGTTATTATTTCTACAAGTTTTATATAGTTAACATTTACTAATTTCACACATACTAATTTTACACAATTTTTAAGAGCTTTAGAATATTAGATGGTTTGTATTCAAATAACTTCAAATAAAAAATTGGAGTAAACAACACTTCATGTTTAAGTACAATTATTAAACTAATTAAGCATTACCTTAAAGTTATTTAATAATAAATACTTAATCCTTTTAAGTACATAGTTTATACTTAATAACGATGTTATACAAAGTTTAATAAGCATATGATGATGATTAAAATTAATAATAAAAGATTGGTTAAGGTACTATAAAATAGGTTACAATCACTTGCGATTTTTTTAGATGTTGGTTAAGACTGAAACTAATTAATGGATGATCAATTACACTATCACCAACACTTAATAGCCAGTAAAATAGCCAGTTTGCTCACCTATGTGAGTAATATATTAACGATTTTATTGGTGCTTATTACCTTTTCTTAAATAAAGTTATTTAAATAACCATTTATAAAAATTCAATGGTCTTTATGACGATTTTTCATAAATAAAATAAAATTACATTATACATCGTTATCCAAAGATATACACTTGTCACATTATAGGTTTATATGACTTTTTGAGTATCAAACTAGAATGAACTTTTTAACAAGTTAAACATAACAAGTAATGTTTTCCCTGTGTCACCCTCAAAAAAATTATAATATTACATTTACTTGTATATATAATATAAGAAACAAATTTATTCTGGATATAAAATAAAGAGTATAAAAAATAACAAATTCAAATTTGAATTTGATAAGTAATCCACTTTTTTAATCTTTGGTAACATGAATGGAGTTTCTATGGACAAACCTGTCAAAAGCACAAGCAAACAAGAAACTTAAAGATGGGAAAACCCAAGAACACAAGGAATAATTAAAAAAAACTTTCAACTTTTTTTTTAACAGAATTAAGAAAAGATAACTTACAGTTAAAAGATGTGAAGGATTTTGGTTGCAAGAACATGTTGTCTTGTTTGGATATAAGCAGCTGGAAACCAACCTGCTTTCCCTTTGCATTCCCCTTCAGCCCAACCATCCCTACAAACCTATCCATTTTAATTACCACATTAATTAATTATTGCAATTGCGTAACGATTATATAATCACAAAATCGTCTCTAAAAAAGAAATAATTTGGGGTCATGTTCACGCTAAACATTTTGCAAGAAAGTGAGAAGTCTCAATATCATATATGATTGATTACACACATACACAAGCTTAATCATGTATGCTTAAACACATGTGGTACTAACACATAGAGTGCTTAATCATATATGATTAAGGACACTCAAATGAGTTTAATCATATATGATATTGAGACTTTTCGCAAAATGTTTAACTTCTCGCATGATCCTTACCTTCTAGATATAGAAAGTAAGATTCAAACGAGAATGCTAACTATTTAAAAGAGCAAGAAAACGACTAGCTTAGAATCCAACGGAGGCCATGAGTTTGATTCAATCCATCTATATATTTACTCAAAGCTTAGAATCCAACGGAGGCGATACAATATGAATGACAAAGGTAAACATTCATGAATGATTCATGATGTATAATACAATATTCATGATCCTATTAAACTGATTCGCTATTCATGATGTATAATACAATAGTAATGATCCATGTTAAATTGATTCACTATTCATGTTGAATGATACATTGTTCATTATGAATAACGAGGTTTTTTGACCCCGCGTTGCGGGCAAGGAGGAGGTTAATATAATATAAATCAATAAAAAATAGTTGAAATTTAACATAAATCGATAGAACAACTATTTCTTAAGCGGCAATTAACCAAACATGTATCAGGGTAAGCGCTTACCAAGTCATATTACTTTATCGGATGCATATGGCAAAGATCAAGAATCTTATCCCAATAAGAGCGAATGCAAAGATGAGAGTCTTAACCGGTAAGTGAGGATCGTCGTCTCTTACCACAATTGCGTTTACCTGATAAATTGTTGCATACGATACCATTTTTTGTGGACTAAAATATTACCCGATAAACAACCGATAGTGTTGAATATTGTTGTTAAGTACTTACTCTGGTAAGAGTTTGGTAAACGGGCTTAAGTCTTCGAAATAAAATAACGATTAAGTCTTTGAAATTAAGACACATTCTTTTAATGATTAAGTCTTTGAAATAAAATAAAGATTAATTCTTTAAAATAAATAACAATAAAGTTTTTGGAATTAAGATGCGTTCTTTTAACAATTAAGACTTTACATTTTTTGAAAGACTATATAAGTGTATGAATTGTAATATTAAAAAAATTTGTACGTAGTATATATGATATATTAAATCATAATTAAATAAAAATATTCAATATTGAATTCATTTTGAAGTCATCGAAAAGAGTATCATGATGTAACTTGTTAAAATTAAAACGTATTTTAATTAATATACGACTATATGTGTTCATAATAAAAATGTAAAATAAAATATAAAAAACTAAAATATATAAAGTAAATAACTACGTAACTCTAAAATATAAGTTACAAATAAATAAAAATCACAACTAAAAAACAGTTTCAAATATTAATAAATGTTATATAGGTAAATTTTATATTTAATTATAAAGGACCAAAAATGTAACTTAGTTTGAGGGGCTAAAAATGTAATTTAGTAAAAATAATATATTTATTTAATATTGTTTATGAGGGACAAAATTGTAATTTACCAAATGTGTTTGCACTGTAGCTTAGGAATAGTGCAAACACATTTGGTAAATGTTAGAGTTTACAATACTTTATTCATGGTGAATAACCTGTGAAGGTAGGCTCTTCTTGGTCCCTGCTTTACAACCAAAAATTGGTTTGCAATTAAACCTCTCTCTCTCTCTCTCTATATATATATATATATATATATAGGGGTGGGTTCAAATGTGAACCACTTTTTGGTTGTGAACGTGAGGACAACCGAGAACGCGACACGTGGCGGATGACTAAGCGCCACGTCATGTCCACGGCGGATGACTAGGCGCGATTCATGGGGAGGGCATTGAATTAAAGAGGGGGACCACACTCAAAGCCGACGTGGCGCCTAGTCATCCGCCACGTGTCGCGCTCTCGGTTGTCCTCATGTTCACAATTAAAAAGTGGTTCACATTTGAACTTTCCTCTATATATATATATTATATTATATTATATTATATAGGTGGGTATAGGGAAAAACTAAGAATAACCTTGGCTTTATGCAGACGGTATTTAAGCCGTTTTTTGGTTTTATGCATGTGTGCTTGTTGTAATTTACTTGTATGCACATGTGCATACCATCCACATGAACCGTTACCAGGGTGTTCCTTGGTTTTTCCAAATTTTGCAGTTTGCCCAAAACCTAACTGGCTAACCATATATGTATATATTCACACCAACCATATAGAACAGGCCAACTGCTTGTTAAGCTCTCTTCTAATTCTTCTAATAGACTGTAATTTTAAGAGAACTCACTCCATTCCAATAAGATTGCTACAATTTCCTTTTGATGATGTCCCTTATTATTTGCAACATTTCCTTAATTTACGTACTCTTAAACTAAAATGACCTATTTACAGTTATTCTTCAACACATTTCACTTCAGCAGTTCAGTTAGAAAACTCAAGAATTAAAAATAACCTTTATTTGTCATGATGGGATGTTATTTCAGATACATTTGCAAAACATTTACTAACCTTTCTGATGACAACATAATCGCCGACCGATAAGCTTAATTCCACATCAGACTCCCCATAATATGAGAACATCACCTGAAACACAAACATAACAATTTTCATCTGAAGGCACATTAGGTGATTAGGCAGCCATAAAGAACACTTAGTGGCTGTTTGTTTTAAAAAGAATACTTCTTAAACCCTCTTAAGTCTAAAAATTTAGAGGTTTGCAAACTTAACACTGTTCGTTTTATTTTTTCAAGAAAATGTCTGAAAGCCTCTTACCATTCTCTGAAATTTTAAGAGGTGCACAGTCCACCTCTTATTTTTTTAGATGTAAAATAACACTTTTGACTTCAGACCTCTAAAAAGACAAAAGACACCTTAATCGATAAAAAGAAAGTATAAACGTACCTCTCCAAGAAAATAATTCACACCATTATCTGAACCATTTTGTATTGGGGAATTGAACATTTGATTTACTTCTTCGTATGATGGAGGTGCAGAGGCTTTCAACGTTGGAGAAGTTGCTCCAGTTTGTTTTTGCTCTGATACCATCTGGGATTTATCCATAAAAAAAAGCTCGTCACCAAAACAAATTCACAAAGGTTATATCAGAAAAATATATGCAAAAGGTGATGGCACAATGCATACCTCCCCTTCAAGATGATCAAGAATCTGAAGAACCCTTTGGTGGTAATCGCGTTCCGATTCAATCTATTAAAAACAAGTTTCAGAAAATCAGATCATAAAATTTGAATTACATTGAAGGGCTGTTTGTTTTAAAAAAAATAGCTCTTGTGTCTAAAAATTAAGAGGTTTCCAGACTTAAGACTGTTTGTTTTATTTTTAAGAAAAGGTCTGAAAACCTCTTATCGTTCTCTGAAATTTTAAGAGGTGCACCATCCACCTCTTATTTTTTAAAGATGAGATTAGACTTCAGACTTCAGACCTCTTAAAAAACAAGACAGCTGAGTCGTTAAACAGAGAAGTTACCATGGAAATTAGTCTCTCAAGTGTCACTTTTTGCTGTTCAGCTTCAACTGCAGCCATTGCTGATTCAGCTTGCTTTCCCAACGTTAACATGTTGGATTTTGAACTTTGCAATCTTGATTCAGCAGCTTCAAGTTTCGTAAAGTGGTCTGAATTCCCCATTCCGTCCCTCACTCTTGCTTGTCTTTTGGAAACTTCAACGGCCTAACAAGGTTAAACATTAACCCAATTTTTTTAAAATATAAAAAGTAGATTTAGCAAAATCGTGTGCTTTTATATCGTAAGTAGTTACAAGGTTTCTAATGACCTGCGACTCAGCCTCTTGTCGCATTCTGTCATAACGTTGAGCAAGATGTCGAGCATCAACAAGTGGAGCTCCCATTACCATGGTTCTTAATGGTTCAGCAACCTGCATGATTCAGTACTATTTAATGGTGGGAGTGAAATTATAGCAAAAGGTGAAAGCCAGAAGGCAATGAACGGATAAACAATAAACCAAAGAACAAAATCTTGCATATCCTTCTTGTTCTTGCCTAAACTCCCAATTTTAAGCTACTCCTTAAACAACTTTGCCACCCTCATCATTCAGCTGAGTTTTGTACATCAACCTATCCCGAAAACCATTAGGCAGTTTCAGTATATTTAAGGGGATGTTTGCTTGGTTTTCCATTAGGTCTTATGTAGACAAAGTTGTCTGTGTGAATTAATCTCTATATAAACCGAAAGGTTTTTGTTGGGTAGAGCTTTTTCATAGATGGAAGAAACGTGTTTTTTAATTTGGAGTAACAGGTTTGGAAAAACTTGGCTTTCTGCATAAAGCTCCCCCCTAAGAAGCTTACTGAATAAGCCACTATCAAACAATCAAGTATAACTAACAAATAAGCCATGAGTCTGATTAGCTGCTAACGAACAAGCCCTAAGCATCCACAACGCAGTTGACATAGCACACAAGAAGAAATGACAAGAGTAAGCATCACAGCATCTACACTGTGTTAGATTTCTATAACAAGGGGAAATTTTGATACACAGATTTTCACGAAAATTTACATGGGACATTTACCTTGTTAAAAAGAAGGTTTGCACCAGAAAGAACTTAAAGAAACCGAACCTGTGTGCCAAGAAACTTCAGTAGATTTCCTTGTTCCTTCTCCATCTGGGCACGAGCTCGTGAAAAGTTAACTGCAGCTCTTGATAGCATGCCACCACTAGTACCATATTTTTTGCTGTCTTCTGACAATTTACTTCCTGTTTTAGAATTCATCGATGTGAATTTACATCATGTTCATTTCTTGAAGTTAAACAAAATCTGAAAAAAAATAGGCATAAACTACTTACCTATTTCAACTAGTTTGGAACCAGATACTATATATCCTTCTACACCACGAACAATATCCCTTTGAAATTGCTGAAAATGTAAAGGTAGAGTAGATTGTAAGGTAGAGCAAATTGCTGAAAAATCTGAAGATGAATTTTTAAAATTTTCCTTTTAAGGGGAAAAAAGTTCACGGACCTAGCTCCGCAATTGCAGACCCAGATAAATTTGGAAAATTGACTAGATCGTCTTTTTTTGTCTTTTAGCTAGGTCCTCAAATTTCGGACCAATAAATTGCAGATATAGTGACATTTGGGTAAAAGTGGGAGAGAAATGGCTAGGAGACCAATTTGGGTGTGTTGGGTGTTGAATATTCAAGTCAATTTCCCTATCGAGCCATATAACCATGCTCAGCCAAATAGCTTATTTCATACTAGTTCCTAAAGTTGGAAAGCATGTTGCTTGAAAATATATCCTCTTCGACTTATTAGGACTCATTCCAGTTGTTCTTTCCGAAAAAAAGCAAGCATCTTGAATGTAAGGGTGAAGCAACCTTGGCAACGCGTGTGGACATGTACAGCCTCTCGAGTTTTTGATGAAGCATGACTTCTGCTTCATCAGCAACATCATCTGTACCTCCATCAGCCTGCTTAACCTGACACCAAAATTAGTTTTTATTATTTTAATAATCAGTTTTGGCTAGTAAGTAACATATTAAAACACTAACAAGCATGTAGATCTTGCAGAATAACGTCTTTATTGTACGCACACTGAATAAAGTTAACTGGTCCACCATTATGTCTATTGGAAACCTCTTGAAGATGTTATAGCCATACTAGTAACAAGTACCTTGCATTATTACATGACCAAATATATCACCCAACCAAGGCGCTAGATTTTAAATCCAAAAACTAATCATAGTACCATCTTCAGAGTGGTAAATACTAAGAAAGATATGAAACCCACCCCACCAACTCACTGTATATGACAAAATCGTTCGAAAGATGAGTTCCGAGAAACCATCATTAGAACCTGCGCTCCTGTCAGATTTTGTTTTCTTTATTATTGTCCACACTCATTTGGAACAAAAAATTGCTAAAATGGTTAGCAACCTACTCCTTGGTTAGTCTGTCAACTGGATCATGTTAACCTGCATAAGCTAATACAGAGGAAAGTTCGGTTGCAAATCCATTTTCGGTTGTGAACTGGAGGACAAAGAGAGTGTGACAAGTATCCCCAGATGTCCACATTCATCATGAATAATGAAAGTGAACGTCCATAAAATATACATGATACTCATCAACCTATTAAAAAATCCTGTATCTTTCACCTCTCTCCTATATATGCAGAAAATCTGACAAAGATACACCTCGATAATATGATTATTCACAAACTTCAAATTATGCGGTAATGATTAGCAGAAATCTAAGGCTATAATAAAGTTTGTCCTACAAAGAAGCCTCCCAAAATGTCAGCACCAATCATTTCCAGTCAACAACATTAGCGTTGAATTGAATTAATCGTATCTGGATCTTATCCAAAGGCAGCCAAACTGGTTGTTGGATAGACGTTTTCATTAACTATGCATATTTTAAGTCTAAACATTGCCTAAGTTGAAAGACAACATATTCTCCTAGATTATGAAGCTCAACATACGATCAGTACGAATGCGTATATCACAAGTGTTCCCCTTTTAAATGTACCCATTTGTGTCAGTGGTGCACACATTATATGCTATGACTAAAGGTACACCAACCCTTAACTCCATAGGCCTGGGAACTAAAGGAATTCTAGGCAATACTTTCAGGTCAAAGAAACATTTCTCAGATGAATGCTTTAGCACCATTTGAGATGGCATTTCTGTTCTAGGGAGTGCATACATCTCAATGTCAATAATCAATTTCAAAAATGTTCATTTTGGCAAACATAAGCATTCAAGTTACACCTGTTATTCCTATGACCTACATGTTATTGTACTCCCACTACTTTGACAATAATAAACTTTGGAGGTTAAACAGCTACAAACATATTAGGAAAAACTGCATTCATCATCACCATTTGAACAAACTAAATCATAGATAAATACATTCTAGATCCTCCTAAATTAACCTAATCAAGAGATAGCAATTCAAATTTCCACATAGATAGATAGATAGATCCTTACAATACAAAACTGTTGGTAAACAATGTTAACATGAATCTGCACAATTATTAACAGGATTTTAGTTGAAAGCAAAGAGATGATGTGAATACTACTTACATGTTGTCTTGCGACCTGTTCTCGGAGCTTCACTGCTTGTTTTCTGATCATCGTTTCCATCCACAAATTGACCGGAAGTCAATGGATTCCGATGATGATGATGATGAAATTGAATTCCAACGACCTTTTTCTCTTTGGAAATTTTGTTGGGGGCTTTTGAGATTTTGAATCCAGTCTTTGAAGTGGTGCTTCCATCATGTTCTCAAATCTTTACATTCTAAGTATTTTCCTCTCTCTTGCCGGCTAACCGCTAACAGCATCTCCAACAACTTCTTTAAAATAAACAAAATCATGTTTTTGTTGTCTATAATGCTTCAACAACTTTTCTATCTTGTTTAAAATAGAAAATCATAAAAAAAAACTCCCCTTTAAAACTCTAAAATGAGAAGAGAGAAATGATTTTTTTTATCCATTCCATTGAATTAATATCATTTTACATATAAAAATTTAAAAAGTTCATTGGAATCGTAAAAATGTTGAATATTTAAATAATATAATTGATGATAAAATTTCTAAAATAGAGAATATTTAAATAATATAATTGATGATAAAATCTCTAAAATAGAGAATCTGTTGGAGATGAATATGATTTATTTTATAGATTTTGACTTTTGATTCTCTATTTTAAACAAATTTTAGAGACCGTCTTGGAGATGCTCTAATTAGGTAAAAGCCTTCTCTCTTACTTACCGGATAAGATTTTTGGCGTTTATCCTACTCACTCAATTAGGTACATGATAGTTCAATAAAACAGTTCCTACAAAAAAACGGTTATATTTATGGTGCGACGCATTTCAAATACCTCCTATAGGTTACAAGTGTTATTCTCAATATTATATCACAATACCTTCATGTATAGGAGTTGCCATTAGAATCCGAGTCACAACTAAGCCAATGTAGGGTACTGCAATAATATTTGAAAACAAAAGTTCATATAGAGATGCATGGCTTTGCTTCTTTAGATTTTTTAAATGGTTTTGATTGCTTAATTTCTATAGTCAAACAATACATTGCATAACTTTTGGATATGCAGGACTTTGTAATTGTTACTTTGGATCTTATTAAAATCAATCCGAATAAACATAATAAACAAAATTTGAGCATTAGATTCGAAATTCTTTTCACCGCACCACGCAAGATACGTGTCTACTAACATAACAACAAGAAATATATTGATTGATTTCATAACACATTCATTGATGCAAAAACATGTTCATGGGCCTGCATATCATTGTTTCAACACCTTACAAAATACCAACCTAAATAGTTTTAACCATCCATTGTTTTATCAAAAAGAAAAAAAGAAAAAAACAAAATAGCAAAACTAGATTGTCATTTCATAGTCCTTGAATTGATTTCGGCCACACATCCATCCATTATTGCTACCTCTTGTGACCCAGTACGATACGCGGAATAGCATCGAGGTTAAAAATGAGGCGGAAAAACTCTGAAAACTCCGACTCCGACTCTGTCGTCGAAGGTTAAAAAGGAGGCGAAAAAGCTTATCGTCAAGGTGCATATTGGGATTATGCACCTGTTGATTAATGGCATCGGAGTAGCTTACTCAAAACTCTAAAAGGCTTACTAGACTGAGAGACTTGTGGCTGAAAAAACCGGAGTTTGGGTCAGATCTCAAAACTGAAGCGAGACCGTGGTCTGCAACAACTAGACCCCAAAGGAAAGAAATCGTCGACTCCGAAGGATCAAGTTGAGAAGGATCCACACCCTAGCCCAAAACTCCGACTCCGACTCCATCATTGGAAGTTAAAAAGAATGCGGAAAAGCCCAAAACTCCGACCGATCCGATCCAATTGACCATTCAATATCAACAAACCGGACTCATCCTATGAGCCATCCAATTATGTAACGCCCAGTTTCCTAAGTTACGTATTTTAACTATCGTTGATGGAGTTAAGTTAATTTTTGATTGGGTTAAGTACAACTAAATGTATCCAAGTTGTCGCCTTTATCATTGTATGTAATTAACTTAAAAACTTACTCTTGTATGTACTCAACTTAAAAAATTGTCATTTTTGCAGGTTCGGTACATTATATAGAATGGTAGTCTAGTACATATAATGGCAATTTTAGCAGGTTCATTACATAGAATTGTAAGTTTTTAAGTTGAGTACATACAATGATAAAATGTGACAACTTGGATATATTTTGGTGTACTTAACCCTTTTTTATTTAACATTTTGTTGGATTATGACGTTTTCAAGAGTTTAGGGGCTAATTGGATAAACTTAGAAGTCAACGGTTAGAGGCAGCAAGTATATAAAGAGAATGAAACTCCCAATTTCTCTTCTCTTGTGTTTTGAACGATTTTGAAGAAAAGGGGTTTAGGGCTTGGCGATTTTGGGAGCAATTGGAAGAGAAAATTGGTGAGCATTCGAGTTGGTGTTGTTGGTAGCATCAAAGATACGTAGTTTATCCTTCTATCGTTGAGTTATCGTAGTGAGATTGGAGGTTAGGGTTCTGAATAGAATTGGTTGGGAATTGATGATCATTTGATCATCAATCGGGTGTTTTTGTAATAGTTTTATGTTATAAAATGTAATTGAATGTTTCATAATGATTTGTATACACCTAATTAGTCAAAAATGGCTGATTTTGAGGTTTGAGGTGAAAACCTCGGCTGTTTGGGCAATAACTCGGGAGGAAGGCGAACTGGATGTATCGGCGGGTTACCCGCAGGTAGCAACCTGCCGACAACTCACCAGGATCGATTTTACACTTTTTTCGTACGGGTTCATTTGGGGGTTTCTTGAATGCCCTCCCCTAAGAGATGGTGAAAAAGAATGAATGGTGAAGTTTGATAAAATTTGGACTAGTTTTACTATGTTATTTTCGTAAGGGGGTCGGGTTAGACTTTAGAACCTATTTTCGGGTCAAGTATTGATGTGTATATGTATGTGTATATCTATAGGTGGTACAAGTTGAACTTTTTATTTGTGAACGTGCTTGTTTATTAGCATCTCGACAAGTGAGTACTCTACCTTACTATGTATGGTTATGTATATATGATTATTAGTGCATGTCTGATTATGTGTGTAGTTTTGGCATGTAAAAGGGCATGATAGTACTCATGATGGTGGTAACACCTCTTGGTGACTAAGATGGATTAAGAGGCCTGGTACCAGTGTCATGTTGTTTTCCTTGATGGTAAAGAGCCGTAAGGAAAGGGATTAAGTTGCATGTTGATAGTTGTTATGTGTTTATGATTGTGTATGCATGATGGTATGTGGTATAGGTGTGTGCTCACTAGGCATAAGCTTACCCCTTGTGGTTTAATATTTTAGTTGCAGATACCTCGTCTAGTAACAAAGGAAAGGCATCCGCTTGATAGCTCCAGAGGGATCATGTAGCTCAATAGTTCGCATGTTATATTTGAACTTGGAATTTACTTGGTGTTTGGGACAAATGTTATTTGATAGCACTTATGTTGGTTTTCTTTTACTTTGGGTTTTAGTTTTATAAACTGGATTGGTTTAATTATGAAAGTTTTTGCTACTTCTAGTTGATAGTGATATTCTCAAGGTTTTGGGTTAAAAATGTTAATGTTATCTAAGCTTCTGTAGTCATTTGGTTACTTTCCGTTTAAAAATACGTTTAAAGATTTAGGATGTTACAAATTACATCAAATAATAATATAATATATTAAAGTTTAAATAAAAATAAAAATAGTAAAGTAACTTTCACCTTTTGTCCCTTTCCCTAAATTAAAAACATTGGATGAATGATTGGATGGATTGATTAGATCATCCATTGGATGCCGGATGGATCCAATCCGATTTATATTGGTTGGATTCAATCTGTTCCAATATATATCCAATCCGATTTATATTGATTTATATTGACCCGAATTGAGGCACCACCTGGGACAAAGGTTAGGGTGGTGCCGTCGATGTTGGTGTTCAATTCGACGAAAACGAGGTTGAAGTTTAAGGTAACGATTAGTCCGATGACGAGGGTTGAAGGGAGGTTCTCTTTTGGGAATTTGTTTTGGGAAGATGGGGTTCATGTTGTGAGAACGCCTTTGGTAGTTCATTTTGTCATTCACAAATCTTGTTCTCAAATTTGTTTGTGTTGTCTCAAGTCCAATTTTTAAATAACTGAAAAATGAATTTTGTATGGTGAAAAAATGTTTACTACGTAATTATTCAACATGGATCAAACATGTCTTGTCTTTGTTTTGTTTTTTTTTTTTGTTTTTTTTTTTATCAAAAAGAAACAAATGATAGATTAAATATATACCATATTTTATAACTTATTTAATATTGGAGGTGAAGCCGTGGTCAAAATTCAAGAATAGTTTTGGGCTTCTACTTATTTAACTCATAATTAATTTTAGAAAGGATCAATAAGAGTGGTAGTATAAATATTTATATTTGATAATTTTTATTTATTTTAAATTAATGACAATTATCCATTGTTTTTTAACATAAAACCCCAACCTCACTACAAATGTGATAAATGTGATGCACCATCAATCCAACTATATAGTGATCATTGTTGTTCTATGTTGAATGTGGATTGTGATAATCATGTGATAAGAAACCATAATGTGTTTCATGTGTTTAATCCACTAATGTTATTTAATGGACTATAACTTTCATTTAAAACTTAAAAATTCCTCTAAGTTCACTAGAGTTCTTTAATCGACTATAACTTTCATGTGTTTTTTCGCTCCTAAAGTGTAATATTTAGTTGCAAAGAGCAATTCAGAGAATGTCTAGTTCTCAATCAACGAGTGTGGAAGCAAGTGTAAGTATGAGTAACTTGTCACTTGTATATATATTGGATTTTAGAGAATCAGATATATTAGGCTATGCAATCCTTAATGTTGGGCCTTAAGTATGTTTGAACATTTGTATTGGAGCTCTATGTCAAATTGGTCTACGTGTTTGTTATGTTGAAGCCCTCTAGTAGCCTATGATAAAATGCAGAAATTGCTTAACTTGTAAATACTAACTAATGAACCTTATGATGTATTTTCCTAAATATCCCTATGAAAAATCCTTTCAAAATCAACAAGTTTTTGTTTCAAATACTTATATTTTTCATCAAAATTAATAATGGGACTTCAAAACTTAAAGCATTCATGATATTAACAAAAACTATGATGAACATATATAATAAAATTGAGTGCACAAAAATAATGAACTACCATAAGTCATCTAAAGCAAACCTAACCTGTAGCATGTAGCTTACAACCTAATTAGTTAACAAGTATGCCTTGACTATCAGTTCTTTTTAAGAGTAAAAGCCTTTGGCAACTTAAACACATGTTGAATTATTGGTTTTAGTTCGTTTGTAACATAATGCAAAACCCTTGTGGCCATTGCAATTCACCTGCAGTGACTCCAAGTCATTCGTAGTCGTCCAGATGATTAGTTGGCATGCATTAACTGGACCGAAAATCCACTGTTACCCTCCAAAAAAACTTTCATGGTTTAGACTGAGTCAGGTTATACTTTAAATCGTTTTTCAAAGAACGAGATTTTTCAAACCGTAGATATTAATTCTGGTTTGTCCAAACACCTTTAAACGGACGAAGCCAACCTTTATCCAACCCCACTAACATATATTTGTCTTTTTATAATTAAAACATTAAACCAAATTCCAATTTATAGAAAAAGAAGAAAAAAAAAAGATATTAACTTCATCCATGAGTTTTGGCCACTAACCAATCTTCTGATTTTAGTGCTCTTTACCCAATTCCCCCCCTCCCTTTTTCTCCCATTCCTACCACCTTCAAACTCCACTCTCTCTCTCTCTATATCTCTCTCTTTCTCTCTCTATATCTATACCTATATCTATACATATTCTCCATATCTACAGGTACCTATACATACACAATTATTGTTTCTATCATTTTTCTTTTCTTTATTAATTGTTTTTTTTTTCAATTTTAGATTAAAAAATTTCAAAACATCCATGGAGTGCATTGAAGCAAGAGCTTTGAAATCAAGCTTTTTGAAGGAAATTGGCATGAAATCAAAATCAACCCAACAACAAACGTTGTTTGAAGATTTGTTTTCCGTTAACGGAATTGATAACGTCGTTAACGTTTCAACGTCGGCCGAATTTTCCGTTGATGATTATTTATTGGACTTTTCCGATAAGGAGGATTTTAATAATTCAGGTGATGGGTGTTTTCAAGCGGATTATTATGAAGAAGAGAAGGATTTTGTTGAGAATAATTCGATGATTTCTAGCGATTTTCCGGCAGCCGGCGAGATGGTGTGTTTTCCGGCCGGTGAAGTTCAGTTTCCGGTAATTTAGAAGTTATTATAAATAGTATTTTAATTAAATGATTTTACGTTTGACTTTGGTGGTCAAACGTTTTTTGGGTATTGAATTGATTTAACAAACTCATTAATTTCTCTACCATGAAAAGTCAAATTTGATATGGAAATGACATGACAACTTTTTATGGCCATAAATTTTGAATAAAATTAATTCTTGAACATTTTTTAAAAATTGTGAATAAAATCAATTCATAGATTTTTTATTTTTTTTCCTGAAAATTGTGAATAAAATTCAGTTGACGAATAATTTTGTGAAAAATCTGAATTAAATAATTTACGTATATTTTTTGTGAAAATTTGGAATAATTATCAATCTACGAACATTTTTTTTTAATTTTCAATTAAATCAATTTTAAAAAATTAATTTTGAATGAATTAAATCAACATGAACGATTTTTTCTGAAAAGTAAATTAATTCAAGAACATTTTTTTCTGAAAATTCTGAATAAAAGTGAATTCTTGAAGAATTATTTTCTGAAAATTCTGAATGAAAAAGAAATCACAAATATGCTTTTTCTGAAAATTATGTATAAAATCAACTCACCAACAACTTTTCCCTGAAAATTAAAAAAATAATAATTCAATGAAAATTCTAAGTAAAAAATCAAAATTTTCCTGAAAATTCTGAATAAAAATCAATTCTTGAACAATTCTTTTTCCTGCAAATTCTGAATGCAAATGAATTCACAAATAAACTTGTTATAATAAAATTCTGAATAAATTTCAAAATGAAATCATTTCACTAACAAATTCATTTCTTAAAAATTCAGGTTGATAACATGGAATCCCTCGAATGGTTATCACAAATAGTAGACGATGATTCCCTTTTCTTCCCGCCGGCAACTTCTTCACCGGAAAAACTCACCGGCAACCGGCACCAACCGGTTACCAAACCGGTAGTATTTCCAAGTTTCACCGTTTTGGGATTATCGTATCCGGTTCCTCGAAATTACCGAACCAAACGGTCAAAAAAAACCGGCCAAGGTTGGTCCACCACTTTAACCGACTCATCATCATCATCCTACGGCTCGACCGTCACCTCTCCAGACCCGGTTCATTTCCAGACAAATAAAAAACCCGGTTCAGGGAGTTCATCCGGTTCAAGTGAACGTCGTTGTAGCCATTGTCAAGTTCATACAACACCTCAATGGCGAACCGGTCCTTTAGGGCCAAAAACGTTATGTAATGCTTGTGGGGTCCGGTTTAAATCCGGTCGGCTTTTTCCCGAGTACAGACCGGCTTGTAGTCCGACTTTTTCCGATGTTATTCATTCCAATAGTCACCGGAAAGTGTTGGAAATGAGAAAGAAGAGGGAAAGGGGGTTGGTTGAACCGGAATTTAGCTCCGGTTTAGATTAGTTTTTTGTTAATTGAGATGAACCGGGTAGGGTAAGTTGGACCGGTTTGGTTCAAAGTGTAACATTAGGTTCCTAATGTTAGTTAGGGCGATCTAATTTAGGTAAAATTACATTTTGGTACGTCATCCCAAATTTAATTTACGTGAAGTTCTACTTTTAAGTGAAGTTAGTATTAGTTATTTTTTTAAAATTTTTGTTGAAATAGACATGAGATAAACCATTAATAAATTCAATTATTATTGGTTGAATCTAAAGTTATAAGGTCGTTATATATTGCTTTATATTTTCTATATTTGGTAAAGAAATTGATTAATACAAAGTTGTTTAAATCGAGTAAATTTAAAAGAATTTGTTGTATCTATTGTAATTGAAATTATACACATTTGTTTATACGGTTGTTTAGATGAATATGATGTACTTCTAGACGCACCTCTCTCTCTCTCTCTCTCTCTCTCTCTCTCTCTCTCTCTATATATATATATATATATATACACATATCCATGAAAGCTATGTATCATGTAGTATTTGTGTATCATATGTTATTTTATATGATTTTAATTTTGCATGTATATATATAGGAAAAATCATGTGAGAAATTGAGTTAACATTAGAAGAATAAGTTAATATCAACTTTTCATGAATATTAGGACGAGATACATTGAGATGCACCGAATTAGTCCCCTTATCAAGCGCAATTCATGGACGAGCTTGCGCTTAAAACTGGTAAAGTGATTCACATTTGAAAACGTGAACCACTTTTTCATTGTGAACATAAGGACGAATCTCAGCTACTCATTTGGTCAATAAAGGCGGCTTTGACCGGTCCCCTCCTTTAATAATCTCTATCCTCCCATGAATCGCGTCAATCCCAGGTGATCACGTCCACCGTAACCGAAGATGTGTGGTTGAGATTCGTCCTCACGGTTCACAATTAAAAAGTGGTTAACATTTGAACCCACCCCTATATGTGTGTGTAGATGTTCAAATGAGAACACATCAATTTTGCAAAACTCGAGAAAACCCTTATCACATGGGATAATACATGTGAGGGAACCTTGTAGTGTGAAGAAGGTGTAGCCTACGACTTAGGTTGTGCCAAAGGTAGTTTGTGTCTCTAATTCGATATACATGTGATGGATTATAATATCACATCAAGCTACACGTTTGATACTAAATTCAGTCACATAATTTATTGTTTTCCTTCCTTGTCCCTGTAGTTTATATATAGTTATTGGTTGGTTGTTTTTTTTTTGTGTTTTAGAATGTATTGTTGTTTTCATGCTTTATACTTAACGGTAAACAACTAAGGGAGTTGATTTCAAGGACGAAATATCAATGAATTGTAAAACATAGGAATAAAAAACCGTAATTTTTATAGTAAAGGGAAGAAAGTCACAAATTTTAACAAATCATGTAAGTAAATGCATGATTTATCTATGCATATGTGTGGTGGTATAAACCCTCTTTAACATGACTAAGAACAATGTTACTTTTACATTGAGATAAGTTTATGAGAGTGATAAAAAGATATGATTCAACCATCTTATTTTATAAGGAAAATATGCCTTGCTTACTTTTATAATTTATAATCACCATCGATGAAATATAACCAGAAAATGATTGAATTAAGCTATAAAAAATGGTCATTTTATTCTTTTTAATTTGCATCCATATAGTATACATTTACATATGTATTTTCATAGTTCCTCGATTCTTCTTCTTTTGGGGGTTCTTCATAAATCTCTTCCCTAATCTTTTAAACATGCTAATTGGTGATTTACAAGAAGCCAACTTTGGGAGTGATTTAATTTGTTAGTAGGGAAAAACTATTTATATTAAACTAGTCATTGGCTCTTAGTGAATGCAAGTGGTTCTGCTGTTTAAAATTGGTGTCCCATAAATCTTTTAGGTGTTTAACTTTAAAGTTTATGATTAAAGCATGTTAAAGTTGAAAGCGTTGCAAGGCCAATTAATTAAAGCCAGGTTGTACTTTCCAATTTTCTTTCAAAGTTAGGTCATGGATTTCGATCCATGTTGGACTATTCAAGTATTTCAGTTAAGGTTCCTTCTTAACAGATTGGCTCTCATAATAAAACATTTCATTTTCAGTTAGGTTTAGTCTGTTTTCAAGTATGATGGAATTCAAGGAGTGTCTAACGTTCACTGCCAGTATTGACCACAATTTTCGTGGTTGATTACTTTTAGTAGTCATTCTGCTTCAGGAATCAAAAGAACTTAAAACCTTAACCAAATATAATTCTAAGTTATTTGTTCAAATCTAGTCTAGTGGTTCAACTTTAGTTCAATTGGTAGGCTTAAAACTTAAAAGGGAATTTTCTAGTATTCGTTGCAAACATTTTAGGGGACGTTTGGTTTGAGATTTCAATAATTTTTTTTGTATCAAACAATGGAAGAGAAGTACATTTTATTATTTTAATTATAACAATTTAGATCCAATTGAGATCCAAATGGGTACAAATCGGGCTTTTTGTCAAAAAAATTGGTGGCCCCTATATGCTATAAATGGTTGTCACAATGTCACTACTTCACTAGATAGAGTGGAAACCTATACACATTTCATCACATTCTTTTTATTTAGAGTGAATTACATTTGTCATCCTTGTGGTTTACCAAAATCTCGTTCTTATCCCTCGACTTCACTAATTACATTCTCGCCCTTGTGGTTTGCATTTTGTGCTGGAAATCGTCCCTAACCATAATGACTGTTAGAGGTTCCGTCAAAAGACATTATGTGAGGGACATTTCAATCCTTTAATCTGTTATTAGTAGCTTTCTTAGGTACAAGTTTTAAAGCTTAACGTATATATGGTTTAAATTAAAACAAAAAAAAGACAAAACTTAAAGCCCATCTCATCCCAATAACCCCTTCATCTTCGTCTTCTTTCAACCAACATAAAAACTAGCGACCTCCATCCCCTCTTTCATGGTGGTCAACTCTTGTTTTTCCAATGGCCCATAAGTTGGTGCAACCTCCTTCTCCAACAATATCATCACTAACACCCCCTCTTTCTCCGTCATCACCATCCATCCATCCGGGTGCATCACCATAAAAATAGATTTGGGCAAAAGATGAAAGAGAAGTGCCCCTTATTAAGTTTTATTCTTCACTTTAACATCAACCTTCTTCTCTCTAAAGACTAGATCTACTTTGTTTTGTTTTCTTGTTTCTTCGACCACCTTTCGTTGGGTTTTTATGAGGAGCACATATTCAACTGAGAAGTACAAGGATTTACTCCAAAAAAGAAAATTGAATTTGTTGGTTTTATCTTTTGCGAAACATGGTTTCAATTGAGAGGAACAATATTTGTGTCTGTGTGTTTGCTTATGATTTCATCTCATTAGAGAGTTTATGTAATTTATACTTTTTGTTTTAAATTAACAATGTAATAAATATTTTTATATGTAACTTTGATAAATTTAGTAATGTGATCATTGTTCTTGGTTTTCTTTTCATCTTCTTGTGAATTTTGATAGAATTTTAGTAAATGAATTAGTTTAAGTTCTTCGTATATAAGAAAATGTTTTTGATGTTATTGATTAAAACGGGTTTTGATGAAGAGTTCTTACAAAAATGGATAAAATGATTGAATTATCTCTTTACTGAGGGGTTGGTATACTCACCATTCCACCCCTCTTGCCACATTAGCATTTTACTCTTTCTCTATACCACCATTTTATCCTTACGAAACCCCTGTAGGGGTCACCATTCTATCCCTACACCCCACTAACCATTTAAAAAAAAGAAAAAAGAGAATAGAGAGACACACATAGAAGAGATAGAGTCACAAAAATCAAGTTTCCTCGCCGCAATGGCCATCTTGCGGGGTTGTTTTTTTACCCCGGCAAGGACGGGGTTAGTGCTCACCCGTCACCCCACTTTGCCACATCAGACACCCCGCTGGGCGGGATCACTATACCCCTCCCCTTGAGAGGCATATGATTTGCATTTAACAATCCGTTCTGAATGTCAGTTAGCCTTAGTCACCAAACCCAACACAAAATGTCAACCACAAGGGCGAGGATGTAAGTAGTGAAGTCGAGGGATGAAATTAGATTTTTGGTAAACCACAAAGAAGAAAAATGCATTTCACTCTCTTATTTTTTACACAAAAGCAATGTTTTGTTGTCTTAAAATCTTCTATGAAAATCTTTTTAAAGAATTCTTTAAAAGAGTAAATGATGTCCGAATCATTAACACATTTTAATTAAAATTTAACAAGAACTTTTATTAGAAAAAGGTTTAAGATAATGTAGAACTATTCTTGATACACATCAACAAATTACTAGAAAGATAATTAAAACTAGTCAAATGCCTATTCATAATCTTTTTAAAAAAAGGTGACTAAATGGCCAACTATTTAGTTGTTTAAAATCAATCATAAGTTTGCGATCGATCAAACTTATAGAGTTAGGTTGGCTTGACTTGCAATTTTTTTCTTTCTAATTACATTATATATATATATATATGTGTGTGTGTAAATTTATAAATGCTGTGCCTTTTTGAATATTGATAAATGACTTTATGATAATAATTGTTACTCTTAAAGATAAAACATGACACACCCATCATATCCATGTCATAGATAACATAAATCAATGTGAATATCATGTAGTGGATTTTCACGAGCCCTAGGCTTATATGGGACAAACACAAGATGTTGGAAAATGGATTCACAAAGAATATGAGAGTTATGTTTTATACAAAATTTCGGTTTTAATGAACATGTAATACACGTGATGATCTTTTTTTCCCTCGTCTCTATCATTTTACAAAAAGAGGATATAAATGCTTCGGCCTTTTAGACTCCTTTTTTTAGTCCCTCCTATCTCATATCATATATCTCCCTACATATCCATAAAAGACATTAACAAATAACCATTATTCTTCTAGCCAGTTGTAATTATAAAAAAGATGAATCAACATTAACAAAGTTTATTCCAAAATAGATTGAAAAAAAGGAAGTTGTAGTCATTTTTTACGCCATGAGTACCACATGAAACTCTGGTTTCAACCCTTCACTGTTGCATCAGCATCACATCAGCTATCCTATCCTCAAACCATCACCAACCTTTCAAATCTCGTAACACAATCTTTCATACCTTCTACATTTTTTAAATTATTTTTTTTATATAAGTGACGAGAGAGAAAGAGAGTGAAATGGGTGGGCTAGGGAAACCGTCAATGAAACCAGAGCCGAAACCAAAGGAAGTCGTACCACACGCGGGGTTGAGTCCACCGAAACCATTGCGAAGTCGCCGGCCGAAACCGCCCGTGGTACTTTTGGCCTTAAAATTTATAACAATATATGTGTTATAATAATAAGAATACTAGATATCTAATTAATAAAGTTTTATTGAAAATATAATAAAAAATGTTAAATATGCAATAAGACACATATAAATGGGCCTAAAAGTTATAGCACCATGCTTTGCACCCCTCAATAGTTTGGTAGCAAAAGGATAATGTAGCATTGAAGCATGACATGTGGGAGTGGGTACACAAAGTGTTCATCCTCAATTAAATGGTTAGATACAATATTGAAGACAACTTTGTATTGAACACAAGTATAAAGTTAAGTCATAATGAAAATCCTTTGTTTTTAGTTAATAGTTAGAATTTGTCTTGCAAATTTGGAAGGTTATTAGCATGTAAAACATAATTTATGTCTTACAAATATTTGTTCAACAAAAAAATTAATACAATTTTACAGTCTTAGATATTCATAATTATCACACTCTTTAGTTAATTAAAGGACAACTTTACCCTAATTAATTTCTTTCTATACACAATTCTTAAATATTTTTGCATTATTGAAGGGTAGATTTGATACTCTAATTATCTACTAGTCAAACTAGACACTTATCTTGGGACAATTATAAGTAGAAATATGGACACCTATTTTTGAGATGGAGAGAGTAGTTTTTAGCTACTTGTTTTTAAAAATAAATAGCTAAATTCTCAATTCTATCTTTAAATAATGTGCAAATGTTTAAGAGTTGTAAAGAGAGAAAAAATCGTTAAAGGTAAAATTGTCATTCGGCAAAGTAAAAATGTCGTTATAATTTTAGAGGGTAATTTTTTATCGCTGTGAAAAGAGTTAACATCTTTTTTATTTGATATTTTCTATCATCAAATTGTTAACATTTGCCTCTTTTGGAAAGTACATAAAAGCATTCATGATTCAAAAGGAAAACCAAGCGGACGATAATTTCACTACGTGAGCTTATTTGACTTGACTAAGAGACAATAAAAATGATAAAAAACTTAATATGAGAAGTTGGCAAAAAAACTTATGCGATGAGAGAAAATGATAAAAATGAGGTAAAAAAATGCATTTTATAAAGAAATAGTTTAATGCAGAAAATTGATGATTTCTAGTGGAACAAAGACACGGTGGGATAGTGATAAATATTGGATATGAATTATATTCTTAGGTTAATTGCATGATGTAAACTTTATTAGCTCAATTTTTTTAATCAAATTCTCCGATCTTCCTATCTGTCATTTTAGTTGTTTGAAAACAAATAACGATTTAAGTTTGAAGGTGTGAGAAATCTTCAACAAATATGCTAATTTTTTTTTTAAATAAAGTAAAAGAAGTTAAAATCTCTAAAAGAATTTGCATCCAACTCCAACAACTATTCTATTATACAAACTCTAACATTGTTCCTATCGGTTAGAACATTAAAATAATCATATCCTTCTCTTAAACATTTATCTTCAATTAATCTTATTGGTTGGAGCATTAAAATAATCACTTCTCGCATCATTTAAAGATTTCTCTAAATCTAGAGATTTTTACAATCTCTCTCATATTTTCTCTATTTTAGCATAGAGCATAGCATAGCTAGTGAAACAACAAATATATTAAATTTTTTTTTCCTATTTTAGCATAGGTGTTGTAGATGTTCTAATAAGGTTAATTTATTAACCTTATCTCGATCCTTTTTCTAATTTTTAGTTTAAAAAAGTTCGTATCAATTGAATGTTTTTATTCTTTTACTTGTTAGTCTTTCTATTTATTTTTATGGATTCGTGGCTAATCTCGAAGGGAACTGTTCGTCTGATTTCAGGACCCCCTGTTCTTTTTATGTTTTAATTATTTATTTTATTAATTGAACGGCAGCAGTGCCAAAAACAGGTGTGCAAAAGAAATCAAACAAGTAACCTTCGGTCCAAGTATAAACCTCCAATTACTGTCGTTTTTCTAAAACAAGTAATAAAAATGGTACAAGTACCAGATATCGATCCCACAGGGAAGCGGTGAAAACAATCCTTCGAAATTCAGTTTTTGTGAGAGTTAACTTCAATTGGGGTTTGGATGAAAAAGTATTTGGTTGGTTGGTTGATTATGAGCTACTTTAAGAGAACAATTATAAAAAGGAGCCAGGGGTGTAAAGTCTCTTAGTTGGAATAAAAATGGGTAAATTGGATAATAAGTAGTTTAATAATCTCAATTATGCAGAAATGATATCCAAGTAACTTCTGAAAAGTTACCGCATTTTCATATAGCCTAATTATTTATCGATGAGTTTAGATGCAATCTTTAATGAAATGTTAAAATATATTAAAAATCAACACTTACGTAACCTCTGAAAGATTAACACATTTTCATGCATCTGACTCATCGTTAAATAATTAGTTATAATCTTTAATGGGATACTAGATCTGATACCAGCTTCAGGAATAGTGCCAATTGTAGTCCCTTAAGAGACTAACACATTTTCATGTCCTTGGATTATTACTAGTTAATGTTTAGACATACTCTTTAATGAAATGCTAAAGACGTGAGATAATAGCAACGAGTGTTGTCACCCACTCATATATCCCCAAAATAACATTTTAGTAACTTATGAAAAGGTACCGCATTTTCGTACATCTGGTTAACCGGTAAAAATCCAAGGACAATCTTTAATGAGGCATTTAAACTTGAAGTGGCAAAAATTGATTTTATATAAAATACTTTTTTATTTACCAAAGATTCATTCCAAATTAAACCTTACACCCCAAGCTATGAAATTAGCCTATCATGCTTGGGTGTGTTTTACGACTATTTTTAAACTAATAATTAATTGAACAAGAAAACGTTAGTATCACAAGAATAAATATAAAATGCAGTAATTAAAACAGTTGATAAAGTGCAGTTACTGGAATTGACCAGTGAAAATAAAAACAGTTGATATAAAGGTATACTGGAAAAGTGACCAGTTAACACTATGAGCACGTAATTAAACACAATGATACGAGAATGAACAGTTAAGTTATAGATAGAACAAGCTAAGCATATAAGTAAATATATCTATCAACGGATATATATATATATATAACTAGTTTATAAATAAGAATAAAAACTTGAACCAAACACAACTCAAACTGCAAATTATACTTAGATTAGAAATTTAAAAGTAACCAAAATACTTGGTCGTGCGTTCGGGATTAACGACGAGTTTATAAAAACCCGAATGCACCCCACCAAGTATCTAAAAGATGATTCGGCTTCAACAAGAGGAAACCCGAATCCAAAAGAAACTAATATATCCAAGATGTTCTAAAACGGAAAATGGAGGAGTACTACTTCCGGTTTCGGTGGAGAAGTGGAAACCGAAAAACCAAACAAAACGAGAGTGGGGATTACGAGTCTCTCCTAGCTAGGTGTTATGTGGAATTCTTGTCTCTTAAACACATACATAAGCATACATATATATAGTAGTGTTCATGGGCCAAATGGGCCAAAAATTCATCAAAGTGGAGATGGGCTTCGGCCCAAAGAAATTGATTGGGCCACGGGTGATCCAACAAAAACGCAGCCGGCTATCTTTCGTGCTTCGATCCATCTTCGAGATTTTTGAATGTTCGGTCCATCAAAAGAGAGATATGCAAAAACGGCCCATGACACCTTTACTCCTGAAAACACATAAATTAACGTAAGTTTAAGTAATAAAACGCTGGGAATTTGCATAAATACATTTGTGTATTAAAAGAATGCATGTAACAATAATTAAAGTAATTTTGACGAAATACATGTGAGAGGGGTGCAAAAAGTAAGCAAAAACGTTAGTTACGAGGGTAAAATATTTACCCTATCAGGAACCAATTTTTGGAGAAAATTTGGAGAGTTTGAAAATGAGCCAAACTCTTTGAAGAAGTTGGATAAATGTTTGGGCCAATTCTTGGAGTTTTATGGGCTATGTTTATTGGATGGGTTGGAATCTTTATGGAGTCGGCGAGATCAGTTGCTTTATGGAGTTGCCCAAAAGGAGTCATTGGGAAGTTGGGAAAAGAATTCTACGATTTCTAAAAGGGTCAATTGATCATGGAATTGTTTACCAAAATCAGAAAGATCCATCTCTAAAAGGTTTTAGCAACAATGATTTTGGAGAGAACAGTGATGAAAGTAAAAGTACTTCAGGATACATATTTAACTTAGGATCAGGGGCCGTGTGTTGGCAGTCAAATAAACAAAGTACAATTGCACTCTCATATGCAGAAGCAGAATATATGGCACTCTCTCTTGTTGGTTGTCAAGCAATCTTTGAGAGGAATCTTAGAAGAATTGGAAAGTCTACAACAATTAGCAACATCGAGTTATTGCGATAATAAATCTGCTATTGCACTCACTAAAAACCCGGTATTTCACGACAAGAGAAAACATATCAAAATAAAGTATCACTTCATTCGTGAACTAGTTGAAGACGGAAAAATCGATATAAAGTTCTCTGCTCTACAAAGGAGCAGGTCACCGACATCGTCACTAAGGCTCTACAAGTGGGAGTCTTCAATCATCTAAAGAAGAAACTTGGAATGGCACAAGTTTAGCTTAGGATGAAATGTTAAAGTTATAAGCAAAACTTATTATTATTATTATTATTATTATTATTATTATTATTATTATTATTATTATTATTATTATTATTCTAAATGGTGCCTCTAAGTGGTGGCTTTTCTAATCGGTGTCTTAGGGGCTGTTTACCAAATCCTGTATGTCTGTCTGTATGGATAAATTTGTCTGTCTGGATAAATTGATGCTGATGTTTATCTTTTTATCTGAATCAACCGTCTGAATGTCAGAAATGACCAATTTACCCCTCACTATGAATTAAAAGTTGTTTTATAGATTGTTGTTTATAGATTGTTCCATACCTAATTACACAATTAAATTAAGAAGCTAAAAAATTATTAAAAAATGTACTCCTAAAACATAAATTATATACCAGAATTGACATGGTATATAAATGGAGAATTCAATATAAATAAACAAGCAAAAATCTATATAAATAAACAAACAATTCAAATTAACCAAGTAAACAAGCAATTCATACATATAAAAATATATATAAATAAACAAGTAATTTCGAAGCAAACACCAAGCAGATGGCCAAATAAATAGAAATTTCGAAAAGAACAAGTTGCAGATCTCTTTACAAGCAAACACCAAACAAATCTCAAAAATAAATCTCATAAAAAACCTTTAATTTACAAAAAAAAAAGTTGAAGATGGAAGTTTCAGATGGAATTATTAAGAGAAAAAAGTTGAAGATGGAAGTTGCAGGTGGCCGGCGACGGCACAGGTGGGCGGTTGGTGTAGATGGCCGGCGACAGGAGCTGGGTGGGAGAGGAGCAAAGGGTGACGGCTGCTAGGGTTCAACGTGAAAGAGGAGAAGATATGAGGTTGATTTTTTAAAACCCTTGTTGTAACAAAAGGAGGGGTATTTTCGTCCATAAAATGTCTGAATGGGGACAACACTACTTTCATAGCTGAGCGAAAAAGTCACCTTCTGTCCCATTAAGCTCTTAGTAAACACCCTAACTCGTCTGTGCGAATAAGCTGGCCAGCCCATTAATCCCATTAAGCTGTTAGTAAATAGCCCCTTAGTTAACTGTGAAATGACAGTTATATTGAACAGTTACATAGAGATTAGTATATATATGTACATAACTCTTTGTATTGTTGTGTTGCTTCCAATTAATTTATGGTGTGTTTTTTATCTGATGTCTAACATAAAACCAAACAAAAGCAGAAACTACAATGACAAATCTATATATATATATATATATATATATATATATATATATATATAAAAGTAGGATGTTGGAAGAATGATGTGACATCCTATCTATTGAGTATTGGCCTAAAAGAATTTTCTCATTTTTTTGAATTTTTTAAATATCAAATAGCTAAAGACTATTATACCCCTAAATGAAAATTGCATGTTTTAATATAATAAGGACTCTTTGGTAATTTGACTTAACAGTTTAATTAGCTTTAACTTTCTTATATTTAACTTATAAAAACATTTACTCTAGCCTCTTCACCTTCTCATTTAATAATTAAAAGAAAACCTACAACATAATCATCTATAAATTAAATCTAATGTTCCACCAAAAATGTTGTTCAATAACTTTTAGTTCTTTATTTTGCTATTAGGTTTCTTTGTTTGTATGGTTGTGGCTCATTCTTCATAAAATTTCTATGTAAGCTAACACATTTTATGATTTTCATAGTTATATATTGTTTGTGTGGCAATCAATATTAGTAGTTCAATAACTTTTAGTTCTTTGTTTTGCTATTGGGTTCCTTTGTTTGTATGATTGTTGCTCATTCTTCATAAAATTTTCATGTAAGCTAACACATTTTATGATTTTCGTAATTATATATTGTTTATGTGTGCCAATCAATATTATTGTTTTTTTTATTTCTATACAAAACACCATATTATTTTTATACATTTTTGTGCATATTCCTTATTGTTATTATAAAAGTTTTTAGGTTTTTTTAATTTTCAAAAATTATACCTTTGTTTTTTTCCCTTCATACTTTGTAATTGATATTCAAATTAATACTATATTTTTTTCTTTCATTAAAATTCCAATAATGTTTTTGATTTGTGTATATTATACATGATTATTAATAAGTTTGTGAGTTTTTATTGTAATTTTCTTTACAATTGTTATTTTTATTTGTTTATTTATGTTTTCTACTTGATATTTTTGTTATACGAATGTTTTAGTGGGTTTTTTTCTCAATTTATTTTGTTTATATTGTTGTAATTTTATAAAAAGAAATTATTGGCAACAATCAAACTCTTATGTGGTTTTTATGAGTTGTGTTGTTGAGATTCTTTTCTCATTTTTTTATGTTTTCATAGTCTCTCAATTTATTTATTATATTAAAAAACCAACACTAATAAGATGACATTTGTTAAACATCTCATTCCTAAACTTTTTTCCTTTGAACCAATACATAATATTAAATATATTTTTATTTAAAATCTTCTTAAAATCAATAATAAAAATAAATCACATTGGAACTAATATATATATATATATATATAATTAGAATCAATATATAATTAATACTTATTATCATAAATTTTTTAATAAATGATTTATTTTTTTTACGGAGGATGCTGGAAATATGATGTGACATCCTATCTATTGAGTATTTGGCTATAGAAATTTTTTGAAAACTATTATACCCTTAAATGAAAATTGTATTTTATTTTTTTATTATATATAAGGACTCTTTGATAAACTGACAATTTAATTCGGTTTAACTTCCATATTATTTAACTTCTAGAAACATTTATTTACCCTCTTCGCTTTCTTATCTATTAATTAAAAAAACGTACAAAATAATCATCTATAATTACAACCTAATTAATATATAATTAAGTATGTATTGTTAACTCTTTCATTAGTAAATTAATAAATATCATATATTTAACCATTGATTATAAATATTAAATAATACATAAAGCTAATAAATTACGAGATTCAATATATATAAGTTAAAATTATAACCAAACTAAAAGATATCGGAATTAATTAATAATATAAAAAAGATAAACACACACACATACATATATATATATATATGTGTGTGTGTGCGTGTGTGTGTGAGTTCAAATAAAATAAAACTCTGTAAAATAATGGAATTAGAATTGATTTAGCATTTTTCATTTTTATTTTTTAAGATCTTTTACCCCAAAGCTAAGTTATAAAGAAATAACCTCATGCAAATCAAAAAGGCTCTAACATGATATATATTAACAACTCAATTAGACTTGCATATAGTTTAAGTGATCACAATAAGACTATTATTACTATTTGAGTGGGGGTTGGGAAAGGGGGCTTCGAGAAATGCTTTAGCCAAAATTGCAAACAAATACATCACATTAATTGTAAGTAGATTATAAAATATGTCTTACGATTCTACAAAATTAGGAAGAACTATCGTACTTACATGGTGAATATAAATATTTTATATGAATATTATGTTGGGATAAATCAATATATTATGGGTTATGCAAAAAAATACTCATTAAACATCTTATTGTTATAATTAATAGTCTCACACATTTATGTTATTATTCAAGCCGTATGACAATATGAGACTTATTAATTATTACTTTATTATGCTTATTAGAACTCAAAAGAAACAACCAATGATGATGAGACAACTTCACATCAAATCTAATATTGATTTTTATTAACCTAATATATATGTGAACATCGACTCATTAAACTACAATATTTTCTAAAAAATTTATTAACACCGCGCAACGCGCGGTGCCGAACACTAGTTTGTATTAAATAAACTCTAGGGACCAATACCAAGATCTTTGGAAAACACATAGACCAAAACTGAACTTTACTTAGGAAATTTAAAGTCTAAAGGGGGTTAAGTAGAATTTTATATAGTTTAGGGGATGATACGAAATTTATTTTCTCATATAGATTTATAATTAATTGCATCCCCATCATCCTTCAGCCCTCTTCACGTCCAGAAGAAAAAAAAAAACCCTAATTTCATCTTCCACGTTCATAGCAAAACGCCGAATTGAAGGAATTCAATCAGGTAAATCGTCGATCTCATGTAATTTCTTTCGATTTAGATCTTTAATTTTAGATTTTATGTCCGAAATCTTCAATTGTGCACTTTTAGAAGTTTTTTATATACAGTTATGGTTGTGTTCCTGATTGAGAAATTGAAGAACCTTATCATCATCTGTTGTTTTTATGCATAGTTTGTTGGTGAATATAATAACAATTTAGGCACTTTTGAGAGTAATTTGTAGCTTCATTTCATTGTGGATTTACATATTAAGAGATACTTTGATTCGTAGCTAGAACTCGAGATTTATGATTATGAGATAAAGGAGTTTTGGTTCTGCGGAAGAAGGTTCTGAGTGCAACTTCGATTTGAGGATTAAACATGCATATTGGTTATATGGCGTAGGAGCTATGATGATGTTATGGATGTGCGTAGGAGATATGATGTCAAGCCTAACCCGATATTGCCACGCGTTGAATTTGATTGCCGTGGAAAATGTGAGATCGTGCTACATGTAGTAGCGAGCAATTTGCTACTCCCCGTTGTATTAGTTGCAACATTTTTATGCTGGAAATAAAGACGTTAAAGCAACCGATTAATCCCCATTTTATGCATACAAAAGTAAAAGTGTTGGCTAAGGCCTCATAATTTAATTCTGTGAATGGTGTTTTGGGAATTTGAGCATAGTCGGGCTCTTTCACGAAGTTGTGCGTACTGTGCAGTGAAAGATGCAATTCTGTGTAAAAGTTTAAATGGTTTTGTAAGATGATGTTTTAATAGAAGATAAGAAATGGTCCTCTATGTGAAAAATGTTGAAACTTATGATTGCCATATAAATCAATGGTGAAGCCTTCTTATGTTTATGTTTTTGGGTTAAGTCATTTTGTAGTTTTTTGTTTGTTTTCTTGTTTTGCCTATCCTAGCTAGTTTGCACTGAAAGGCTTGGTGTTGTGTTTTGTGAAGCTGGAGTTGGCTTTTGCTTCTTTCTAACTATCTTAACATTATAGCTTTTGAGTTAAATTATCGGCCATGTGATGTTTGCCAGTTTCTTAATGATGATGTGGTGAGTGTTGGGTACGTAAGTCAGCAATGTGTTGGTGCTGGTATGTAAGTGATTCATGGTGGTTTGCTTGTTGAAAAAATACGTGCGTTGTGTAGTTGGGATATGGGGTGAAGTATGATTGGATATTGTCTCATGGATATGGTCTTGGGTGTGGTTGCAATGGGCAGGGTGGAGGCAGCAGTTGTAAAGGAGGTGGTGGTTGTATTGCGGTGCGGTGGTGGTTGGTTGAATCTGGGATTTGAAAATGAGCTCAGACAGCAGGAGCCGAAGCAGGAGCAGGAGCCCCATGGATCGCAAGATCCGTACTCAGCGCAGCTCCTATCGTGATGCTCCATACAGGAGGGATTCTCGTCGGGGTTACAGGTTTTCAATTATATATATATATGTTGTTAATTGTTCTCTTTGACTTAGCATATAAGTTGGACGTTGTTTGGTGGGAGACAAAGATATGGGTTCTGAACTTCTGATAGAGATAGACATCGGAGCTGATGATGCTTCTGTATGAATGTCCGAGGATCTCAATACCTGAACTCAGAATAAATTTGCTTCTGGTTCTACATATTTTTGTTGCTTAATATTGTTCTGTTCACTATTGTTACTATTCATGACATGAAGAAAACTTCTTTATGTCTAAATTGTCTCCTTTAAGGTGTGGCTTTAACCATAATCATATGTTTGTGTGTTATATGACATAGGAAAACTTGGGCTCTGTATTTTATGCATGAATAAGAATAAGCAATTGTTGCACATGAACAATGGCTCATGATGCCATAATGCTTAGGGGCTGTTTGGTTGGTTTTCCATCAAGTCTTGATGGATGAAGTTGTTTGTGTGGATTAGTGATTAATCTGTCTGTATAGATTGGAAAGTTTTTTGTTTGGGAGGGTGTTTTTAACAGATGAAAAAGGGTGTGTTTTCTAATTTGGAGAGACAGGTTTGGATAAAACTTGGCTTTCTGCATAAAGCTCTCTCCTAAAAGCTAACTGAATAAGCCACTTTCTATATCATTATGCCACTACCAGACAGTCATGTATAGTTGACCAAATAAGCTATGAGTCCCATTAAGCTCAGTAAGCTGCTAACAAACAGACTCTTAGTGTCACCTGCTTTGTAAATTAAAGGAATGCTTGAATAAGATAAATTTGCAGGCAAAAGTTGTCTACCAAAGTCTTGCGATTATCTTGTATCAACTTCAAGTGATGTTTTGGCATCACATCTGGTTTATTTGGAATGTAGCATTCTGTATTGTCAGTATATTTGGTCTCTCTCATTCATATAATCGCAAGATTCTTTATATGTCTTAATTCTCTAGGTTTCACTATTGTTCAATCTCGGTAAATCTTATTCATACAAGCCTTTCTCTCTCCACCTTGATAGACCATGGAACGAAGATAACATTTTGCTAGTTTGTTATTTTTGTTACATATGCAATAACAGCACTGAAGATTCAATTTTTTGTTTATCTCTTTAACAACTGTTGTTTAATTTCTCTCATTTCCAGCCAAAGCAATCTGTGTAAGAATTGCAAACGACCGGGTCACTATGCTAGAGAATGCCCTAATGTGGCCATTTGCCACAATTGTGGACTACCAGGGTAAGAATAAGATTGCTGATGATGAACATATTGCTAATTTGTTTAATGATAGTTGGATGGTACTGATTTACAGCTTTCTAAAACTTTTATAGACAGACCTTTTTTGGTTTTTGTTCTAGATTCTTCTGTTTTTTAAAATTAAGGGGTGGTTGAGTAATAGTTTGTGAAATGGATATTGTTTCTTGGAAAGTCGTAAAGGGTGCGTGTGCGTTTGGTATTCAAACAGGACGGAGCAGGACTATTCAGTTGTTCAATGTTTGGTAAGGCAGAACTGGACAAGATAGAACAAATAAAATGACCAATTTACCCCTAATGAGTTATTTATATACTTTATGTATTTTGATTAAATATGTAATTGAGTAACTCATAATAAAATAGTTATTTTTTAATATAAAATATAACATTAGAAATGTAGTCAAAATACTTAAAATGACACCGAAATAAAAGTTCAAGTAGTTTTTTAATAGCCTTTTCAAGAAAAAACTTCCATGTTTTATGTCTTAATTTATCATCATAATTTCATAATTGACATGTTTTACGTTCTACATCTTGATCATGCATAAATAATGTCGAACAGGCACATTGCATCAGAGTGTACGACCAAGTCCCTATGTTGGAACTGCCGAGAACCCGGTCACATGGCTGGGAACTGCCCGAACGAGGGCATTTGCCACACGTGCGGGAAGACCGGCCACCGTGCTCGGGAATGCACTGCCGCGCCCATGCCACCTGGCGACATGCGGCTGTGCAACAACTGCTACAAGCAAGGCCACATAGCGGCCGATTGCACCAATGACAAAGCCTGCAAGAACTGCCGGAAGACCGGCCACCTTGCCCGAGACTGCGTAAACGATCCCGTCTGCAACTCGTGCAACGTGGCGGGCCACGTGGCCCGAGACTGCCCGAAGGGAAGCATGATCGACGATAGGGGCGGCTCGCGTGGCGGTGATCGGGGCGGCATGGGTGGTGGGTTTCGTGACATCGTGTGTCGGAACTGCCAGCAGGTGGGCCATATGAGCCGGGATTGTGTGGCGTTGATGATCTGTCATAACTGCGGCGGGAGAGGACACCTGGCGTTCGAATGCCCGTCTGGAAGGTTCATGGATCGCTTTCCGAGGAGGTACTGAATCGGTAAGATATGTCTCTTACTCCACTTGTCTGTTTGAAGTAAGACGAGCTTTCTAATATTCAGCATTTTTTACGCAAAGACATTTGACGGTTGTGTTTGATAATGAGTCGAAACGTATTGGAGTGTCGAGCTTTTTGTAGCTTGATGCGATTGCTGTAGGTTTTATATGGAGTAGTATAATTCAACTAATAATGCTGGAGTGCTTAATGATTTAAGAACACCTCTGCTTTAATGGGGTAAATGTCAAGTCTTTCTAGGGGGCTGTTTGGTTGGTTTTTCGTTAAAGGTGTTTGTGTAGATTAATCTGTTCGTATAGATTAGAAAGGTTTTTGCTTGGGAGGGTTCTTTCAATTGGGAGATACAGGTCTGGACAAAACTTGGCTTTCTACGTAAATCCCCCTTCTAAAAGCTTATTGAATTCTGAATAAGCCACTTTCTATATCATTAAGTCACTACCACAACACAACAGTCATGTATAACTAACGAGATAGCCATGAGTTCTATTAGGCTCATTAAGCTGCTAGCAAATAGGCTATATGTTTTATCATCTAAGAAGCCACAAATAGGTGGGATATACTGTCAGACAAAGTATTTTGTGAGAAAAAGAGTTGAGGTGAGAAGCGTAAGAAAAGATCTGGGTCCTTGATCATCGTTAATCTTATGCCCACCTATAAATTGTGCTTTTGAAGGGAATTGATGATCTAGTGTTCCTTAATGCTAACTTATTAGTGTTGATCTTCAATTAAGATTGATCCAAGGGTGGAGATCTCTTCTTACCCTTCTCATCGTAACTTCCCTTCTGACATGAACCCAACCCTATATTGTGATTGTTTGCTTTGACGAATGAGGTTTTGCTTATTGTGTATGCATGACCTGGGTTTGTGGAACCTTGCTAAAGCATGACTCGAGTAACTCCCCTTGTCGGGAAAGTGGTTTACTCATGGCTAATAATTAACAATAAAATAGAAATTTTATTGTTAATAATTATTTAACCAATTTATTATAGAAAATTGGATAAGTTATTATAGAAAATTGGATAAGTTATTATGTTGCATCTCTTGTTCATATTCAACCATTTTTCTTACACAAGTCTTGATGGAAAAAAGAGTAAATACATTTTCGTTCCTATGGTTTGTTAAAAATTTCTATTTTTTTGTTAATTATTGCTACTCATTTCTTTATGATTTACAATTATTGATTTTTTTTGGTTCTTGTTTGGTCTCTTTAGTAAATATGGAAATCAATCCCCAAGGACAAAAATAGCAATAACATGCAAACCGTAGGGATGTCAATGGCAATTACTATTGATTCATGTAGTTTTCAAAAGTTTTCTAATAAAATGAAAATTTCTGGTTTCTAACTTCCATGTGAATGGGAAAATTTAATTTTAATAGTTTTTCAAAAAAAATTACGTACGTTTTCTAATTTTCTAAAATGGAAAACTAAAACTCATCTATTTCAATCAAAGACATTCTCTAAATTTTTATAGACAACTGAAAATAAAATTTAACTTTATTTTTTAAAAACGTTTTTCAGAAAAATGAAATCTGTTTTCTACAATCAAACGCAACTTAAATAATTTGGATTAAAATAATAATTGAACCAACCAAACCATAGGAACTAAAATCGGAAGCTACTCTAGAAGAAAAATAAACAAATAGCCTCTTTGCTTTCCTCTCTTTTTTATTAAAACTAGGATTGCAAGGTCTAAAAGCTTTCTTGTGAGTAATTTTCAGAATGAATTAAAAGTCGATATGAACCATTATTATTATCAATAATTTGATTTGGAAGAAGTCGACCTTGTTTAATGTAAAAATAAAATAGTATGGATATGAAAAAACATGCCTTTATATTCAGGAATTTTGATTAGGGTGGTCACAATAAAAAAATAGAGAAAACTAAATATAAAATAATATTGTATTGATGGCAATATTTAGTTAAAAAGCAACTATATGTATTATAAAAGTGGTGCACTAACCTTATCGAGTCAACAATGATCTCGACGAGTTTTCATTTTACGAAACACGTTAATGATATCTTCATTGTCGATGTCTGCAAACACGTCTTTTTCAATATACACTCTCAAGTTATTGTTTATCTATTGATATGCATAATAGAAAATGCCCTCTCAACTGTTGTCATTGCAATCGGTAATGTCAATGTCAATTTTATAAGCAAGTAAACTAACGGAATGCCTTATATCTTTTTTGTTTCAACCATTTTTCTTGCACAATCACCAACGCCATTTAGATTTGAAACTTTTGATGAAAACAATTACCAAGTCTAGAAAAATTGCCAATAGAATACAGATAAACATGAATCAAGTAAGCAAGAATGACAAAATTAGTGAAGTTTTCATAACTTTCATTTACTAAACCTAGAATGATAGAAATCAAACTATCAAAGAACATCAAATATAATTATATAAATTGAATCTCATAATGTAAAATAAGTGTATTTCAAGAGTGATAACTGATAACTCTTAGAAATAAAAAACTCACGGATCACCAATGTGATTCATAGTCAAGATACAAAGCAAAATCAATTGTGAGAAACAATCAATTTGGCGTTAGTCGTGATCTTCATACGAGGGCCGATGGTCTTATGTGATAATGAGAACTCCAAAATCCAAATTGATGCACTCTGCTGTTTTTTTTTATTCAATTTTGAATTTAGGATGTACCTAGAGGAATGCAGGTGAATGACATAGCTAGATTTGGACTTTAAAAATGTTTACTAAAAAAATAATTTCAGGGTGGGCCAAGGCTACCTCTGGGCCAAGCCTGGCTCCACCCTTATATATTCTAGAACAAATTTGTACTTCTTTCGACAGATATAAAATTTGCATTGATTCTTGCTTCTCGTCTTCTTTGTAGTCCTTTTTACAAGTTATCTTGATAATTAAGCATTTTACGAGTTGTTTTTCATTGGTTATAAAAGTTCATCATATTTTAGAAAAAATGTGAACCAATTGGGATAGTGAATAACTGGTGCAAATTATAGTCATGTTCTAAAACGTACATATAGATAAGGACCACTTTTGCATGCCAACAAGCTAATAAGATCTAAGGCCCTGTTTTGTAGTGTCTTAATAGACTTGATAAACTATATAGTTTATTTGGTAAGCCCTATATTCAGTATTCGGATAGTATTGTTTAAAAAAGTTGGGTTTATTTACACAACCTCACTTGTATAGACTGAACCAATCAAAGGCATACCATACCATTCAATCTTTGAGTGATGCTTTCTTTTGAAATTTCTTGGTGGACTAGTGGGTCAATCTTCTTCGGCTAAAAAAGATAGGCCCCGGTTTTCCCATTTTCGTTCTCCGACGATCCTTCCTTCAAGGTTCCCCTTTGTGGTATGTGCTAAGCTTCAAATTTGATCCGAATAAACCCATATCGTCTCTTTAAAAAGGTTTTGATCGGTCTTTTTTTTAAAAAAAAATTGTCGTGAAAAAACCATATCGCCTCCTTTATGAAGAAGATTTGAAAACAATAATAATTTTACATTGGGTATATGATGTTGAAGTAGATCCTTAATAAGTTAAGTGATAACCTAGCTATATAATTACCTCTTATTTTTGTCTATCGCTTATGTCTGATTCATTTTTTAAGTCGTTGTAGATCTATGTGTTAGCATTCTAAATTATCTTCAATGTATGATTAATTTACTATTACATGTAAGGTGATTTAGTTGGATTTGAAATGAAAATGGGAGTTTCATCACATAAGCTAGGTATGTTTATAATGGTCTTAGTAAAGGGTGATGAGTAGTCTTCATGAATGTGTTTCATTTGGTGGGTAATAAACGGTATTAATTGTAATCTTATACGGGTGCTTGGGATTTATTTGCAACTGTTGTAGTTAGTTTCCTGTTAAGAATGTTAAATCAATTTGCTCATTTTATCTACAGCTGATTTATTATGTTATATATATGTTTTTCTTGAGATTGTGAAACTTAGTGAGATTTTCTCACTTGAACGTCATTTTGTTTTTAAATGTGTATTTTAGAGCAAGTTTGTGTAATTGATAAGGGAAAAGGGAAAGTCTGAATAATTCCCCTATTATCTGTCTATCTGAAGTTTATTTGATAGGATTCTGAAGCTTCTTTTGATAATTTTTGTTATACGAAATTTTGTTCGATAATGTTATCTTAGCAATAAAGTTAGTAGTGACTTTTAATGTATTTGTATAGTTTTGCATCGAGAGACCAATCTGTAGTCTAGGTAAAGCCTGCATTAATCTTATAAAAATCCATACCGGTTTTATTGAAAAATCAACAAAACAACCCCTTAAATTCACTTGACGTAAATCAACAAGTCCATTTAGGTTTTTGTGCTTGTTAATTTTATGTTCCACTACTAGAAAGAGTGGTGTTATCAACGAAAATTAGGTCAACCCATATCGATTTATTCGTTGCTAATTAGCAATATATTAGCTTCGGGTCGACCATGAACCACATCCCTTGCAAACCCGTCTATTATCAACTGTCTATTATCCATCTATTATCAGCTGAGCTATACATAATTGATTGTAAATACATACAATGGTACAATTTCCAAAGACAATCAAACAAAACCAATTTTCTCACACGAGTTGAACAATATTTTATAATTTACTCAAAATTTAAAATTACAATGGTAAAATTAATAAATGTAAAGAACTTATTATAGTTTTGTTAGTTGAAAGTATAAAGGTATTGGTTAATTATGACGGTAAAAAGTAACGGGGTCCACAGTGTGGTGCATGTGAGTTTTAACTGTTTTTATCGCCCGTTTGTCGGGCCCCCCATCTCCCCGTGACATTTGTTGCAAAAAATAAAAAAAAAACATACATTTGGATCCCTTTAAATATCATATATTGTCAAGTTAACACCCTTCTCTTTATAAAATTCTATATTAAACACCAAAAGTTCACCTTACTTAAAAATTACGCATCTTATGCCAAAAAGATCATTAGCATTTGACACTATACATACAAATACAATAACATAAAAGACACCATTCATATTTTTCATATAAATAACACAAGGAAACCAAAATGATAACATAATTATATTGAAATTGTCTTCTTTGCTAAATAAAATTCATTGTTTTTTTAGATAACCTGCTTGATTATAAGATAGCTTTTATAAAATATAATTTTATTAGAACTTCTAAATAATATAACATAAAACATACGAAATTTTACAGAATTTATTTATGATTTTATGGTGGTGGGTTCTCATAAATTCATAACATCATACAAATATAACAATTATATGTTTTAAAGTGATAGCTTAGGGGTAATGTTCAAAATCTCTCCTCTCCTCCCGTGAATAATAATAACAAAAGTAAAATTAAATCATGATTTTTGTCCATGAGGTTTGTTAAAAATTTCGATTTTCGTCGCTATGGTTTAAAAACTATAGTTTTCGTACTAGAGCTGTTCATAGGTAGTACGACCTGTTAGAAAAGTGGACTTATACAATCATTGTTAAAAGAATGAACGGGCTTGGGCAATGAAAAAAAGAATTCGGACAAGCCCGCTCAGCCCATTATATTTTTATAGTTCATTTAATTTTGTATATAGTTAATAATTCAATAATTTTTATTAAAAACAATTAAAAAATAAGTTTGAGTTTAATAATTTAATGTTTTTTTATAAATCATTAGAGAGAAAAAGTTCATAATTTATTTATTATAGCATTTTTTTCAGACGTTATGTACAGTAATACTATTTACATCTTATTTTTATGCCCGAAAACATTTACATAATTCAAATTATTAACTTAACTTATAACTATATATTATTTTTGTTTTTTTTATTGTAATTAAATAAGCCCACTAACTAGTGGGCAAGCCCATAATAAAGGGCATGGGTTTTCTTTATTAGACCTGTTGGACAAAATTATAAAGTAATTATGTTAGGCCTGGATCCGGCTCGAGCCTGCAAACGATCACCTCTATTTCGTACCTATGGTTTGTAAATTATTGCTACTCTCATCTTTAGGCTATTTCTACCCGAGACCTCTGTTCCCCACTGCCACATCTGCGCCATATCAGCGTTTCCATAAATTCACAATAAGCCCTCTAGAGCCCTATTTGTTTAGTATTCGAACCCTTCCAAACCAAATACCCAATACAATTAAAAAAAAGAGTGTGAGAGATGAGATAGCGGTTGGATCGGCGTGGTGAATCCGCTGGGGCCGTAGCCCGCCTAGCCCGCTGGAGTTGTACCAGCAACCTAGCAGCCTGTTGAGCCCATTGGGGCTGAGCCCGCCCAAACCAAATAGCCGGTACGCATAGCCTTATGATTACAATTTATTGTTCTTTTTTGGTTTTTGTGGTTTACAATGCTTTTTACTTTTTTTGGTCCCTTGTTACTTAAATATAGAACTTAGTCCCTAGGTATGAAATAGTAACAAAATGCAAATTATATGTACGAAAAAAACAATTACTAAACTACAGAACAAGAATTGAAGTTGTTAAAAAATCAAAAAACTAAAATCGCAAATTAGTCTAAGAATAATAATAATAACAATAACAGTAGTAATTTAGATTTCATCGTTATATTATTACACACATAACTATGAAGAAAAAAAAAGTTTATAATAAACTTTATTTAATGTTCTATGTTATATAATTTAATAAAAGTTTAATATAAATGTAGATATACGGACATAAATACTTGATTGAATAAAGGAAAAATCTACAGTTTTAGAAAAAAAATAATAATGGTAAGCAAGTAACTTTATTATAAAATCAATGTGAAAAAATATTTTCCGTTTACTAGCAAGATACAATCTTTAACCTAACTTTAATATGATATATTTACTTAAGAGTAAGTTGATGATTCACTAACTTCTTTAATGGTAAAAAAGTAACACTTTTGAGAAAGTTCAATATTTAAAACTTAACAAAAGATATTTTTTGATATACAACCAACATAACTATTATGTATTTCCTTCTACAAACAAAAAACACTTTTTACATAGGGTCAGGTTCAAATAAAAACTCATTTTTCATTTCGAACACGAGGACAACCGAAAACGCGTCATATGACTTACTTAGTCTGAATAATACTTAATGTTGTGTTATTCGTTATTCAGTTTGAATAATATGTGATTATTTAGACCGAATATGCGACATGTTGAGATCCCAGCTGCCCTCACATTCGCAATGAAATTTAAGTTTGCAATCGTTTTGTATGTGTTTAATGAAGGCATATTTGATTCTAAACCAAATAAAACCCGAAATCCCCGTTTAAAAACCTTCTATATTAATTATATCTAAAAAGATTTTGATTATTAATTTAATTTATAATTCTTGGAATTAAAGTGAGTATAAAACCCCCCAAATTACACATTCCCACCATCATACGTTAAGCGCCAAAAAGAAACATGAAGCCTATCGCTTTGCATTCCTCCTTGTTCTTCTTCTTCTTCCCAATTCTTCATCTTCTGCCATTTTTGCTTCAATTCTCTCTCTGTAATTCGAGTTATTTGATCTATGGCGAAGCGCTCTCCAAATCGATCATGTTTTTCGAAGGCCAGAGATCTGGATTTCTTCCTAACGACCAGAGAATCACTTGGCGCGGGAATTCCGGACTCGGAGACGGTTCGGCCGTCAATGCCGACCTCACCGGCGGTTATTACGACGCCGGAGATAACGTTAAGTTCGGTTTTCCGATGGCGTTTACCACGACGATGCTGGCGTGGAGCGTGATTGAGTTCGGTGAGATGATGCCGCCGCCGGAGTTGAGGAATGCGCTGGTGGCGATTCGGTGGTCCACCGATTATCTGCTTAAGACGGTGGCGCAACCGGATCGGATTTTCGTACAGGTATGAATTAACTGCTAAATTAGTATTATTGCTTAATTAATTATACGGTGCATCAGATCGGATATTGTGGTAAAAGTGTGATTCGTAGTTGCATTTGTGGTCGTATTAACTGCTAAACTAGTATTATTGCTTAAGATCGGATTGTTCTATAGGTATAATAAGTGCATTTTTGGTAGTAGTAAGTGCTAAATTTAGTATTATTGCTTAAGATCGGATTGTTCTATACGGTATAATTAGTGCATTTTTGGTAGTAGTAACTGCTAAATCTAGTATTATTGCTTAAGATCGGATTGTTCTATAGGTATGATTAGCGGTTGCATTTAACTGCCAAGCCAAATTAGTAGTATTGCTTAATTATGACGCTGGCCAGATCGGAATTGTTATATAGGTACGATTAGTTGTTGAATTTTCTGGTAGTATTATTAACTGCTAAATTAGTATTGTGAAGTGGTGGTATAGTTAGAGACTTAGAGGTGTAGGTGAGGATAATTTGGTAATACATGTTAGCAGTAGTTGAGAACCTCCTTTATGTGTGGCTCTACATGATAAATAATACCGGTGTTGGACTTCAATTTTTATTAATAATGCTTATGGTCATATATAGGTCACATAGAAACAACAATAATTGATTATTCTTTTTGAAAATTTTTAAAAGGTTAACATTATGTATTTTACCATGATCATCATAATCGAAAATTTTTCTTTTTCTCCGTTATGAAGGAACTGTTGAGGCCGTGTTTGGCAAACTAGCTGATAAGCAAGCTTATGAATAAGTTGTGTTTGGTAAAAACTAGCTTATGTATATGTAAAATGATCAAAAAGGATATCTTGGGGTATAATAGTTAATATTAATATGGGTATAGTTGGAAAAAATTTATAAAAAGCTACTGAAACGCTACTCCAACTAGCGTTTCAATAAGCTAAATTATAAGCTTATCAACTAGCTTATTTTTTGCCAAACACAACCTAAGAGACAGAGAATATGTCGAATTGAGATTGTCTAGATGTATGTAGTTTTTGGTTGAATAATTTGGTGATATTAGATGTAACCACTGTGATTTCCTTGGTTGGATGACTAGTATTTAACAAAAAAATGACCAAAAAAGCATTAAGGTTTTTGGCTATGAATCACTCGTTTTTACAAAATACAATATTTCTTTTTGAACAGTCGTTGATTTGTAACAGAAAGTCAATAAAAAGTTTCCATAATTATAATGCTCCGAACGCTGTACTGATGAATTCTAGTTTTGTCCCATCATTAATTGGTATGGTACAAATAGATAATGTATGCCGTGACCCAAACAAACTTTTTTCTCGGTAATATTAAACGTAAAGATGGATCGGATATAACTAAAATTGTCTTCTTTTGAAACTTTAAAATATAATAAGAGTCCATGTCTCAGGTCACTATATATTATTATATATTTATATTGGTTTGTATCTCATGTAATTTAGGGTGTGTTTGGTAAGATTAAGCTAGTTTATAAGCTAGTACATGTTGGAATGGACAATAAGCTAGCTTATTGAAATGCTAGTTGAAGTAGCGTTTCAGAAGTTTTTTGTAGTTTTTTCTAATTATACTTTTATTAATATTAAATAGGATACCCAATATGTCCTCTTTGGTCATTTTATGAAGAGCTAGTTTTTATCTAACATAATTTATTTATAAACTAGCTTATTAGTCAACAATTAGCTTATCAGCTAGTTTGCCAAACACAACCTTAGTGTATCATGTGATTAGGCTCTGCTGGTTGTTTTAGAAAAAAAATACATTAGTCGTGAAAAAGTTATAGCAAAATAATAAATTAAATTTGCCCCAAAAAACCGTAAGCAGGATGTAAGTGTAAAGTGTGTAACTGCAAAACTGGGGTATGTCGTCATACGCATGGGCTATCCACTGCCCAGCTATGAAAATCTGTTAGCGGGTATTCGGTGCACAAAACCTGGAGCATGACAACATCTTTTAATTAGTTCAATCCGTGACATACCATCTAACATGGTGTTCTTTATTTGCTATTATTTTCCTTTAATATGTAAGATACAATGCACCATCTTAATTTATGTAAAGTTTTCATGTTACAAAAAAAGCTTAGAACTCACCTTCTAATGTTTATTGTTGGGTTTTGTCCTTTTTCATAAACTTCATTTAATTGCATATATGTTTGTCTCAATTAGGCTATTATAAAAAATATATATATTGTCTGTAATTGATGCCTTAGGTATATTTGAGACTTGAGAGGAAAGGAAAACATCTTTTGATTAGTATGTTTATTTTTTACAAACATGGCACATGCTGAAGCACTCGCACATTGACTAAAATCTTTTTTACATCTTCCTTCATATATAGGGGGTTTTCAAAATGACCTTACTTTTTGAGTAGATCCCAAGATTGCATACATTTTAGTGATTTTACACTCCTCAAACCTTAGTTTCAACTCAGACATGCCAAGGTGCTTAAAAATGTGAAAATGTAATCACCTAAAATGTGTTTGGTTGTGGAAATTTTTTCAGTTTCATAAAAAGAAAATTCTAAAAATTTAGAAAACGCGTTTGGTTTATTCAGTTTTCAAAATTTATAAGAAAATTATTTTTTTTGTTTTCTAACTTCTATGTAAATCAAAAAACTGATTTTTATAGTTTATCCAAAAAAAACTTTAAACGCAGTTTTTTTTAATTTTCTAAAATGAAAAATGAAAACTCTACCATTTCAACCACACATTTTCTAAAATTTTCATAGAAACCTTAAAATGAAAACCAAAAATTCTATTTTCTGAAAACGTTTTCTAGAATAATAAAAACAGATTTTCACAACCAAACACACCCTTAATTTTTATTAAAAAGTATCCAAACACAAGATGTATGCATCTGCACAATGACACCGCAACAACCAGAGTTTTGTTTAAGCATATACCTTATAAACTCAGAAGTTAGATACTTGGCATGTATCTTTTCTAATACGTACAAAATTTTTAAGGGTCAAAAAGAACAACTTATCACATGCTACGCCATTATATATATATATATACATATAGATTGGGATATATTCTTTTTCACATATACAAGACCCTAGGTTAGAGAAATGCAAAGGAAGTGATATCATCTAAAGGGTAGATAGAATAGAAGCAATACTACCCAAAGGATCTTGCCTTGTCTATTTATCTACTTGTGTACGTAATATGTTTTGTTGTGTAGTGGTTTTAGCTTTCAACTTTTCTTCTTGTAGCTCTTAGTACTAGTAGCCTCTGTCTTCTTCTTTTGCTTATTTTTGTTAATCGGTGCTTGTTGCTTCTTTGCATATACTTTCTCTGTCTGTTGCCTGTTTGTTTTGAAAACCAACTAATTTCTATCAACTACAAGGCTTGTGGCGTAGCGGTAAGGCCTGTGGAGGATGTGGATGGTATCCCATTTGTCCCATGTTCGAATTCCCTCGTGCGCATTTCGTGGCCAGGCTTAGTTTCAGACGGCCGAATTTTCAGTTTATTTTCTATATTGCCAAGGATGTAGTCTAGGCAAACCCTAGATGAATCTTATCCAAAAAAAATTAGTTTCGATCAAACAAGTAAAGGGGAGTGGCAAAATTTATTAAAAATCTATTGGGTAAGTTTGATTTGGTTGGTTTTTTTTTAGGATAAGTATATGTATTTACAATACAAATAATATATTATTTTCTTTATTCTTTTTGTGTTACTGTGAATACATAAGTATGGTTTTGGACAACAACCCGTGAGCCTAGGTTCTGAATATATTTTGTTGGATTTATTAGCCTCTATAGAAAGTGAACCCGTGAGGTGGGCCCACCATCCGGATTTTTTTACCTGGAGTTTTTCGGTATCAAGTTGCAAAAGTTTATCGATCATCAATCCGTACGTGCCCACCAATTCCATATCATGGACCCCCTACAAGATACAATAACAGTCGCATAAAAAATATCGAATTCCATGGGAGTTGGAAGAAAAACAAAAAACCCCATCCCAGCTAATATTGTGTGCCACTAAAAACCCACCAATTCGTTTACCATTTTAGCTTCGAAATGGCTATGCTCTACACTTATTTTATTTTATTTTTCTGATTTTATTGAAGTTGATTTTTTATTTTGAAACTATATTTTTCACTAATGCATATGATATGTTTACGGTGCATACTTATTTATTTTTTATATAATATTAAAAAAATACCATATGAACCGATATCTGTAGATCGATATACCACCGCTATATCAACATTTCAAATATCAAACCGTTATTTCGTATCTTGACCACTGTAAAAATATATGCTTCATGAAATGGTTAAAATCCAAATTAAATGGATAGAAATGGAATACCTCAACCAATATGTGTTTGATGCTACTGTTAGAAAAGTTTTAAGTAGGCCTTTGTGTAATAGAAATATTAGAAGTTGTTGAGTTTGAGTGAAGGAAACTAACTATTGCATAGAAAGACTTTTTTCCTCTGCCTTGTAAAAACAAAAGAAACCTTGATCTTGATCCCTTTTTTTCTGATATCTTGTGCTGAACTATTAAAATTTCAATGTATTGATTTAGAATCAAGAAATAAATATGCATCGAATAATTGTAGGTTGGTGATCCGATTAACGACCATAACTGTTGGGAAAGGCCAGAGGACATGGACACAGCTCGGACCGTGTACATGGTTGATGCACCGAACCCGGCCTCAGATGTGGCTGGAGAGACAGCAGCGGCTCTAGCCGCTTCCTCCATCGCATTCCGATCTTCTGATCCTGGCTACTCCGACACCCTTCTAAGAACGGCCACCAGAGTTTTTGGCTATGCCGATACTTACAGGGGGGCCTACAGCGATAACACAAACGTTCGCGTTGGTGCTTGCCCATTTTACTGTGATTTTGATGGATACCAGGCAAGTCTACCTATACATACATACATACATATATATATATATATAGTAGTTTTTAATTACAAACCATGTAATTCTAACAAACTATTATATTAGGAAATAATAGCGATATTTATGAATAATTATCGAAATAAAATGAAATCAGATATTTAGTAGATTATATGCACGGCTATGATTGGTTTGTATCGTTAGAATTATCCCGGCTAATTCTAACAAACTATACAAACCTTCGTAGCCCTTCATCTGAACCGTAACACTTGTGCATAGAAGTAATTTGTAATATCCACACGTGCATAAAAACCAAAAAACAACTTAATTTATTTATATGCATAAGTGCATACGTCCAAATGGAGGGCTACGGAGTTTTTTCTTAGTTTTCTGGCTTTTGAGGTTTTCCTATGAATCTGATCCTTATATATAACTAGTTATATTTAAATAAGCAATGATTTGTTTATGTGAAAATATATTGATGGAGGCTGTTATTATTTGGCAGGATGAGTTGTTATGGGGAGCAGCATGGTTAAGAAGGGCTTCTGGGGATGAAAGATACCTGGATTACATACAAAGCAATGCTAAAAGCTTGGGTGCTGATGAGAATATTAATGAGTTTGGATGGGATAATAAGCATGCTGGCCTTAATGTTCTTGTTTCCAAGGTACAATCAACCCTCAATCCCTTTATATTATATTTTTTAAAATACCTTTTAAAATCTCTTAAAGGCCAACTTTTAAACATGGGTTTCTAGGCCAATTTATGTGCATCGACTATAACCGTTTTCAATTTCGAATGCAGGAGGTCTTGGAAAATAAAGTATATGATCTTGAGTCCTACAAATCATCTGCGGATAGCTTCATGTGCACATTAATCCCCGAATCGTCCTCACCTCACATCGCGTACACTCCGGGAGGCTTGATCTATCGTCCAGGTGGAAGCAATCTACAACATTCAACTTCGATCACATTCCTCTTGCTGACTTACGCCAACTCCCTAGAGCGATCGTCAACCCCCGTAAATTGCGGCACAATAACCGTGGGACCCACCGAGCTGCGTCAAATAGCCAAGCGCCAAGTGGACTACATACTAGGGGAAAACCCCAAGGGGATGTCTTACATGGTGGGATATAGCGATCGGTATCCGCAACGGATCCATCATCGAGGCTCGTCCCTGCCCTCTGTCAAGGACCATCCGCAGTTCATCGCATGTAAAGATGGGTCCGTTTACTGTAATTCGTCGAGCCCGAATCCGAATGTTTTGACCGGGGCCTTGGTCGGTGGGCCCCAGGAAGACGATGAGTATGAGGATGATCGGCTTGATTTTAAAAAGTCTGAACCCACAACGTACATTAATGCACCGTTCGTTGGTGCATTAGCGTTTTTTGCGGCTAATCCTAACCCCATTTAGCGGTTTTTTTTACGTTAAGAGATCGGATCAAATGTCGTCGAAGTTTGCTAATTTTGAGTGAATATTAGGGAAAAGGTGGGAAATATTATAAATGGGTAGGAAAGAGAAGTCTCTCATCTTGTGCTAAAGAAGCCAAGAGGGAAGAGATAGCAACATTTTGGTTTCTTTAGTTTTCTTTACCTTCATTATCAATCATATAATAAAAAAAATTATGCATCAATTTGTTATGTGTTAATGATTTTTATTGATTATTAAGGGTTGTAACAATCAATTTTCAATGTTCGATAGATATATTTTTCTTAGAAAAAGAAATCACTGTTAAAAGAAAACAAGTGCTTCTAATTCTATTCCAACATTATCATTATAAATTTATTATCTTTGATAAAAGACTATACAACACTTATTTGATAAACTAGCTGATAATCTAATTTTATTATTTTTGTTAAAAGATTATACTAACACTTATATGATAAACTAGTGCAGGTTGCTGATAATCAAGATTTGTTACTTTTTTAAAAGAAGGTCTAATTGTTTATATAAAGTCTTATAGAAGCTTAGCCAACAATCCGTTGTAGTCTAGTTGGTCAGGATACACGGCTCTCACCCGAGAGACCCGGGTTCAAGTCCCGGCAACGGAATTTTTTTTTTCATACATTTTTAAGTAAATTACCATTTGGTCCCTGTAGTTATATGAAAACTATAGATTGGATTCCTTAAATAGAATAATTTCAAATACTTTTATGAAAATTATAGATTGCATCCGTTAAATAACTAGTATGAAGTAATATGTCGATTTATTATTTTTATTAAAGAAACTATTGTACAAATTTAAATGCAATTAGTACATTTTTTATGAAGCATGAAAAAAAAGAGACAAATACCAATACAAAAATCTATCTAAACTTTCAAAGACTCTAATCGCATGTTAAAGCCAACTCCAACCGCTATCATCATAGCTTATCTCCTGATCAAAATTAATCAAGTTGTGTTTACAATACCTTTTAGAGATTTGATTATGTTTTTCGTTCTAATGGGCACTGAAGCCAAATCTATTTTTGAAATGAAGTTTGATGTTACTTATAATATTACTTTTTAGAAATGGAATGCAACTTTTTCCAGATCTATTTTGAGTGATGAGCATTGAAGTTGGTTTTAGGTCGTCGAAGTTGGGTTTTTAGATGTTCATCATCTTCATCTTCATTCCACATACGTTTGGATTTTAGATATGGGTTTTTTGTTCATTAATGGCTACAATTCATGCATGGTGTCAATTTTTACACATGGGGTGGCATTTTTCAAGATAGTCCCATTGCGATAAATTTAATGAATGAGGTGATGAAGGGTGTGCAAATAAAGAGTCGTGAGAAACCTCATGAACATCTTATAAGCTATATTTTTAGCGGTTTTAACCTATTTCTTCCACCACCTTCCCTCTCCTCTCCCTATGAAGATTTTGGATCTTTGGCAAAGTTTTTGGAGCAAATGAGGAGCAAAATCTTAGGATATTGAAGGGTTATGGACTTATGATGATTGTTCACAAGATTGGTGAAGTTGTATGGTTTTGGGTATTTTGGGTTATATTTGGAGGTTTTGTGAACTTGCAATTTGTAACCATATATGTTGTATTACTAGGCTTGGTTGTGACCTAGATAAGTTTTCTAGAGATGTTTTCTTGTCGATCTCAAGTCTTGATCGCATCACTCGATTCAACACTTTCTACAATTGGGATGAAAATCATGATGTTACAATTTGTGTATATCTATTAAAATATCAGTATATATGTTTCCTTTCTAAATTATAATCGAAGGAAATTATTGAAAGTCCATAGAGCTTGAGTTAGTGGATTCTATTATCAAGGGTTAGTCAAATGAACCAAATATGAAATAAATGGCAACCACAGCGATGGAAAGTGTAATTAGTTCAACGTAGGAACGAGAGTTAATAAGGAGTGACAACCACAAAGACCAAAATTTTTCCTATTGCTTTGAATATGTAGACTACTAATATTTATATCAATGTATAAAACAATTTAAAATCATACAGAATAAACAAGAAAGAAGAAAAATGTATTAATGTCAAATAATACAACTTAAAAAAGTTGATATCAAGAGCTCATAAAACCAAACACGCCCAAAATGTGTGGTCAAATTCCATTATATTCCAATTCTATTTCCTTCAAAGTCAAATTCTTTGATGAATTCCAATTCTACCGAATTCCATTCAACGAGTTTATTCCCCAAGTTGTATATTTAAAAGAGTTAAAAACATGTCATACAAAAAAGGTGTCCTAATAAGGTGTTACAATGGAGTTGCAGCCTTAGGGTAGACCCAAATGGTTAACATGGCAGTGAAACCAAGTCTTGTTGTCACAACGCGTCATAATAAGTTATTTAAAACCGGTATTCAATATAATAACTCTCGAGTTAAATATAAAAAATCAAAAACCCCACACCTTACGCGATAATAATCTACAACATGGCATAACACTCGGTAACACGTTTCATCACAAGCTAACACTTCAGAGCCAACTATTAGAGTAACTTAACAACATATGATAAAACGTACACTTCAAAATTTTACTAATAGTAATCAAACATATTGTTATCGTAAACAAATGAACAAAGTTTTAATTTAATATCTTTTACTTTTTTTTCAAAAGAAACATTAGATAACCATTATATTCCTTTTCTAAGATATGATTCATAGAAAAATTATATATTTACTTTAGTAAAATCACAGTTATTTAAAATAAAATTATATAAAAAGATTAACAGGGAATCCGTTGTAGTCTAGTTGGTTAGGATACTCGGCTCTCACCCGAGAGACCCGGGTTCAAGTCCCGGCAACGGAAAGTCTTTTCGTCTTATTATTTTTCAAACAGTAAACTACAGTTTTAGTTCTTCGAGTTTGTTGAAGTTTTCATTTTCGTCCTCCTGTACTTTAAAAGTTATTTTTGTCTCATAGTCTATAATATTTTTTAATTTTTGGTTACAATTGAATGGTTTTTCTATTCTTAATAATTATAACTTAGAGGGAGGTTAGTATGAAAAATATAACTTTTTAAGAAAACGCGATAAACAATCTCAACCATTCATCTCGGTCAACAAATGTGGCTTTGACCGGTCCCTCCTTTAATAATCTCTATCATCCCATGAATCGCGTCAATATCTGTAATCACGTCCACTGTAACCGCGAGATAAGTGGTTGAGATTGCTTATTGTTTTTCTTAAATTGACATGCTTCTCGTTTGAACCTTCCCTTATAACTTATAATTGTTTTTGTTTCTCACAATAATTATAACCTATTATTGTTTTTGTTTTTCACACTTAATGCTAAATATAAACGAAGTTAATTTTATAGATGAAAACGACACTAAATTAAAAAACTACAAGTACAAATCATAACTTTATAACTACATACATAGAAAAATAACAATATTTGATAAACAACACAAACTAAAATTTTAGTTTACTCTTTACAGGTTTATTGATTTTTTTTTTTTTTTTTTTGTATTTGCTTGTGTTTCGTTTTCAGTTATAGGGTTTATCATTGTGAAGGAACTATTGGATTAGATTATATTTAATTTCTTTAACCAAATTTCATTCACTCATTGACGAGATTTTCAAAAGCCAAGGACTTCCATAAAAAATTTGGACAAATTTCAATTTTTTTAATATTTGTTTTATATTGTTTTACATATTATATAACTATTTTATTAAAGTTTTTCAGATTTAAGATAATAATTCAAAATTTTCAAAAAGAGTATAGCGGTCATTTATCAATATTTTGTTACAATTTCAAAGCTACATTTCAATTTGATTTCAACATAAGTCACAGAAATAGATGATCAAACCTGATCATTCCAATTCTTCCATAATCAAATTCTTTTGACAAATTCTATTTCAATCAAAAAACATTCCATAAACCAAACATCATTTAAAATTCCAAATAAGTTCTTTTATAAGCCCACACTCCTCATTAGAGATGGCCCCCAAGCGGTTTAGAACAGGTAGGGAATGTTTGTGTCCCAACAGTCTAATACGAGTAATGTTTTCTTAGCGGTCCTTGTCTTGTCTCTTATCAGGTATGTAAGCTTCTTAGGCTTTCCTTGGTATGCGCTTTCCCAATAAGCGTATAGTAAACGGCCCCTAAATAATACGGTTTATACCCTCAATATCTTTGCACCGCCAATGATTTGCAGGTTTTCTTTGCAAGTTGCAAATACTATGTGCAGTGTAACATCACTGCTATCAAATCAACTAAAATCATACACCCTTATACATGCTGCAGTAAGTTTTTCATCTTAAAGTTCCTAGGATTGTACAAATACAAGTTGCCAACGCTTGCCACAATAGTCGATCAAACTAACATCCACTCTAAAACACATACCGATATACATTTAGGTGAATCTTGAATATCTTCTATGGATGTAAATGAGCCGAGCTACTCGCGAGCTACTCGAGATCGGATCATTAAGGGTGCGTTTGGTGCACTAGACAGGGTGGGACAGGACAGGACAGTCCTGTCATGCGTTTGGCGCGCCCCAACCTTGGACTAAGTAGAACACAGTAGCACAAGACATGGGACAAGTGTGTCCACCCCCTTACCCATGAAACTAAGTGGAACAAGGAACTTAATGACCAAAATACCCCTAAAATAAGAAACCTAATTAAATATCCCTTCTTTTTTCTTCAACCGCTTTCTCCCAAACTCCATCTCCTCTTCGATTTCACGACCTCGGATCTACCTCCCTCTCCGTCGATGTCCGGCGACATGCGGCTGTTACCTCCGGCGACCTCCGCCTCCCTCTACGGCGATGTCCGGCGACCTGTGGCTGCTACCTCCGGCGACCTTCGCCTCCCTCTCCGACGACGTCCGGCGACCTACAACTGCTACCTCCGGCGACGTCCGACGTCCGGCGGCCTCCGCCTCCCTCTCCGGCGATGTCCGGCGACTTGCGACTGCTACCTCCGGCGACGTCCGACGTCCGGCGGCCTCCGCCTCCCTCTCCGGCGATGTCCGGCAACTTGCGGCTGCTACCTCCGGCGACGTCCGACGTCCGGCGGCCTCCGCCTCCCTCTCCGGCGATGTCCGGCGACTTGCGGCTGCTACCTGCGGCGACGTCCGACGTCCGGCGGCCTCCGCCTCCCTCTCCGGCGATGTCCGGCGACTTGCGGCTGCTACCTCCGGCGACATCCGACGTCCGGCGGCCTCCGCCTCCTTTTCCGGCGATGTCCGACGACCTGTAACTGCTACTTCCGGCGACAACTTATAGACTTTATCAATAAAACAGTATTATAAGGTTTTAAATTCTTTGTTACTATACATTAAATTGATTATTTATTAATAAAACAGTACACAGCTCATCAGGGGTAACTGGTCATTTTAACATGTTCTGGCTTGTCCTGTCCTATGTTGTTCTAGCTTACCAAACGCTGGACACCTGTCCTGTCCTGTTCTGTCATGTCCTGCCCTGTCCCGTCTGCGTACCAAACGCACCCTAAAAGCTCTAAACGAGCCGATCCTTAACGAGCTTGAGCTCGAGCCTAGATTAAAGCTCATTTAATAAACGCGCTGAGCACTGACTCCAAAAAGTGGGCTCGTTTAAGCTCATGAACCTAAACGAGCTCAATATATATGTTTAATTTTTAATATTTATATATCATTTTAAATAAAAATATCAATATAATACTTGAGTCTAAACGAGCCTAAACGAGCCGAGCCCAAGCTTCATAAATCTTAAATGAGTCGAGCTCGAGCTCAGCATCATAAGCTCAAGCTTAAAAAAGCGTAAACGAGCTCGGCTCAGTTCGGCTCGTTTACATCCCTATTATCTTCCATCTTTAGGTTGCACCGCAACAAAAGGCAGTAATATTAAGGGCAAGGACCTAACAGATCACATATTTGCTCTATGACCGCATTCTTAAGCATCTTGGCTAAGAACCCACTATGTACAAAGATCCCTAGCGATCTCTAAAACCAAATAGCGCTAGCACTAAGATACCCTACACACTTGTATACTTTTCGGAAATATAGAATTGCTACAGGCTTTCAGTTGTTGAAAACTGAAATGCAATCAGTCTGCAGATATAAGTAGACAAGTATAAAGGGTAAGATCCAACCATGTATCCAAATTTCATGTTAGCTCTTAGTACTTTCCTCGGATACATTCTTGTGGATCTTGGAGGTCTGTAGTCTTCCAAGGTTACTACATACAAGGATAAGGACCAGCTACGAGCAGAGATCCCCTATTGGTTCTGAAAATGAATAGGACCAGGATTTACAGTCCTATACATATTGCAACACCTTCTTGATGATCTTGGATTTCTACGGTCTATATACATTTTTATATGCATGTATAACTGAAAAACGTATCAAAATTTCCAACCGTCTAATGTCCCGCTCTGGTCCTTGTTTACAAAACTGTTTAGTTACCAAGTTTACAAAACTACATAGGTTCTGTTTAGCAAACTAGTTGATAAGGTTGTTAACTGAAAAGCTAGTTGATCAGGTTAGATAATAAACTAGTCATGCTTGGTAAAAACCAACTATTAGACAGATAAGCCTAAAATGCGGTTCACATATTCTCGAAGAAGAAAGTAGGGAGGACAGAATGGTCTTTTGGGGTGTAAGTCTGTTGAGGTGGTTAAGTTGGTGCTTTTAGGAGTATAATAAGAGGGAATTTTTATATTGGCTTAGGAGAGCATTCTGGAAGATTCTGGTCAACTAGGAGAGCTTGTATATTGGCTTAGTTGTTGGTAGTAATTTGTAAGCATTCGATTGAAATTGGGGGTTGAGAAAAGTTTGAAATAAAAAACCTGATTCAAATCCAAATGTTCATCAATGACTAGAAATTAACTGGAAAAATATAAGGGGCATAAGTAGAATAGAAAACCTAAAAGCTTATTGAAACATTTCTTGATGCAGCTTTTAACAAAGCTAGCTTAACCAAACTGAGTTTTTCAATATGCTCAAAAAATATGCTAGCTTATGGTTACCTAACCTTGGCTTAATCTTAGAACACAGATGTAGCATATGAACATAATAGCTCAAGCAGCTACCATTATATTAATACAAGCAAGGAGAAACCATTTATAAGTTGAAGTTACAATTTTTTCCTTCTTGATGACACCAAATGCAGGCAATAAATAGTCCTAAAGCCTACTTCCATTTTCAAACTTTTAGATCAAAACAACCAGTGAATTATTCATTTGAAACATGTATTTATTCAAATTATACATCCATATTTCACAAGGTTAATCTACAAGAACATCTCTACACATTTTCAAATTTACATTTCACTTTGCCAACAAATCCAACACACACACACACACACACACACACACACACACACACACACACACACACACACACACACTTGTATTTCAGTTTCTAAATCAAAACCACCAGTGAGTACTGAACAGATTCAATTGTAAGATGAACTTAATCAAACTTTCATATCGATGATTTCTCAATCAGATGTGCAAATCAAAACGATCAGTGGATTGATTATTCATTTGAGCTAGAAACCGTATCAGATTTCAAAATCAAACAGTTGATAACAGCACATCAACAACTATAATTCAGGAAAATCACAATCATAGTAACAAATTAGGGCTACTACAAAATGGAAGAAGGAAATCAAATGAGTTTAAAAGGAAGAGGCCAAGGGGTTGACCTGGGGACCTCGACCTTATCCTTAATTCGTTGAATCTTCTTCTCCTTCTTTGGCCTCGAGTTTCCATAAGATCCTTTGAAAATCTTCCCTCTTTTCGTCCTCTTATCGCCCCTCCCGCACAGAACAGGCGCCGGCGACGGCGCCGGAGCAGCCGCCGATGACAGTGATGTAAATGCGTACCGTTGCTCCGCCGTCAGAAGCAACCGTTTCGCCGCCGTGCTCCACCGTTGCATCGCCATCGCCATTTCTCTGATCGCTTGCTAAAACCCTAGAATGCAAGTGAAACGACTAGATAATTTCTTGAGTAAATTACGTATTTGGTCCCCACGGTATACACAATAGTGCACCGTTTGTTTTTATTTTGAAATAATTATGAAAAATGTCTTTCTGGTTTACATTGAATTGCAGTAATTCCTAGGGGAATGTTTAAACGAGAAACATGTCAATTTAAGAGAAAGTGAGGAGCAATCTCAGTCACTCATCTCGTGGTTACGGTGGACGTGATCACATAGAATTGACGCGATTCATGGGGGGTAGAGATTATTAAAGGGGGACCAGTCAAAGCCGTCTTTGTTGACCGAGATGAGTGGTTGAGATTGCTCCTCGCTTTTTCTTAAAAAATTATATTTTTCGTATGAACCTCCCTCTTGATCCCTAACTCTAACTCCGTGTGAAATCAATTTGTTAAGTACAAAGACCAATAATGCAATATAGTATAAATCACAGAAACCAACAATGCAATATAATGTAAATTATAGGGACCAACAATGCAATATAATATAAATTACAAGGATCTTTTTTATAATTATTTCAAAATAAGAACCAATAATATAATATAGAAAGTAGATATAACTTAAAAAGATTAGAGCATCCACATTATGGTTTTTGAGGGGTTTTTGAGAGCTTTTTGAGAGCTTTTTGAGAGGTTTTTCAAAAAGTAAAAACTCTTCTACGAGGTTTTTCACATAGTGTTGCATTTTGTGGTTAATACACTTTCGTATATCTTACATGGCTTAACATGCTTTCATATGTATGATGTTTATTTGATACAACTCACTAGGCTCCTTTAGCCTAACACTTGTTTGGTGTCGATGTGTCTCTCAGGTACAAGGGACGCCGTTCCCAAGTAGGTGCCGGGAGTGAGAGTGAGCTTTGGGGAAAGTGTGAAGAGACCGGTCCTTAGACCGTACATGCGTTGATAGTTTTCGACAACCCTTTTGTAGTCTTTTCCGAGATAGGAGTTAGACTAAATGGTTGTCGCATCCTTTAATTAATTTACAAACATTGTAATCATACACTACTTGTACCCTGTTTTGGGAAGAGCTCGCGCTATGGCGCTATATTTGTGTACCACCTTTCGTTAAATGAAAGTTTTTGTTTACCCTAAATTTGGGGTGTTACAAGTTGGTATCAGAGCTTTAGTTTAAGCGAACTAGGTGTTGACCGTAGAATACCTAGACTTAAACTTAGTGCACTAGTAAACATGTCACCTACCTGGGGTAAAGTCTTAGGTGGGGAGAGCGCTAGGGATATGAAAATACATGAGTCGAGAAATTGCGTCGATAGAGGCAGGGAATCTCGTGCATGGTCTATTCATAAAGCACTTAGCTACTGGTTTATGAAGGTATCGTCATTTGAGTATTCTTGGTTACTATCGATGTAATGATTGATAAATGTTGGTACGCATGGTAGACTATTCTTACTTTCCTTGATTTCCTTGTGATAGGATAAATGCTCGGTCATAGAGGACCCTTAGTTATGATGAGTCTTTACTTGAAGCTCTCGTTTTGATGATTGATGTGAAAGCGGATTGAGTGCGTTGACTCAAGTTCGATTTAGCGGTAAGAGACAATATGTAGGATTGGAAGGCATATTCCGGAAAATATTACTTCGGTAATTCGTGTGGATATTGGAAGTGGGTGAAATAGATACGGCTTATGTATCGAACGTTATCGAGAGACTTTGTAGTATGATATGCAAGTAAGCTATGACGAGCTAGGCCTAAAATTGACTTAAGCGTGGAGAGGGTGATCATTTGGGAGAAGAGTATTCCTTCATGTGATAGAACCTGTTTAAGTTACTGAACTGAATTGTAGATTGTAAACAAGGCTAGATCTAAGAGAGCCTCTCTCTTACAGTAGTCGTGCCAAATTTCCTAGATTTAAAAGAGGAGGATCGTAAGAGGAATTGAATAGCTTTAACCTAAGATCGAGTATGGAGATAAAAGAGATTGACTTGCAACTGACCCGATGTCGAGTGGTTAGTTGAGTAAGACCCATACCTTGAAATAGTATGCGGTAAGAACATGTGGAGACACTCTAGGCAATATCGAGGATGGAAGTATAAGATCCAGTCTAAGATATGAATCTGTCAATATAAGACTTGGAATGCGTTATCTAGCACGACATAAAAGACTCGCCCTTTAGGTGGGATCGCTTAGATGATTGGGAAACACCATGGATGCATGGCTTAATAAGGGTGTTAGAACGAGTATGGATGGATTAGGATTTACGAATCAAATCGTTCTAAGTGGATTATATGTTGAATAAAAAGTGTGGAAACCCTAAGTTGAGGGTAAACTAGCATTATGCACATTTAAGATTTATGCGGTCTCGGTACGACGATTTTGGTATGCATGTTGTGAGGATCTATCTATAAATTATTCACTTATTGACTCATCACCTTAAATTACATGAGTGTTTATGTAAGATAGAAATTGGCATGTGAATGATTGTTATCGGATGAATGTGGGTACATAATGATAGAGATCACGAGACCTTTGGGATAAATACTTGATTATTGCAATAGGAATTATTGTGATTAAAATGACTAAGTTGTAAACTTAGAGGAAAATCACGAAAATGTGATACTAAAGGAGGTTATGACGCTATCGAGTAGATTAACGGTGTATGATATGGTATGTACACCATAGTGTGATAGAGAGGAAATGAATATCCAATGATATCAGTAAGAGGTGTAGAATGAAGGTCATGAGACCTTTGGAGAACATGTAAAATATATATGTTATATATTTATATGTACATAGCTTGAATAGTTATATGTGTGTGGAGGTCGAAATAGACCGGTTGTCATTAACACCCTAAATAGAGTCCGAAAGACTTTGTGTTGTATGGTTGGGTTGATATTGAGAACCTAGGGAATAATTATATGCGGCTCCGTATGAGCAGGGACATTTATATGCTTATGTGCCCTCGATGAATGCAGATCACTTTCATTATCACCAAGTCTTTTGTGTGAAATACATGTAGACCTTGTGTGCGATTGTGTGATTTTGGTATTTGAGTTACCATTGCTTAATTTTGAAATCTTTGAAGGACATGTACGTACGAATTATTTGAGGGTTAATACTCATGTGCGGACCAATTGCATATTATCCTGTTAACGTGTTAGAATAAACTAACTGATTGATAGCTTTTAGGAGCATGCTAATATATAGTGGGGTAACACTTAGAAAGTGTGAGCGGAATTGTGGTTGTCCTTGATGTGAATCGAAACTGGACTACGTAGGGATTAAGTTTCACACCTCCCCTATGAGGGTGTTGTTGAGGAACGGCTATGGAAAAGAATGTTCCGATGAGAGACCTTACCTAGAAAGAAGCTTGTTAATGACCAGTAAAAGTCCATTGAGACGTGGACCGATCCACGTAGGAAGGATTGATCACCTAAGTGAATGCACGATGTGCGCACTGCCCCTTACGATAGAATCCTATAGGTTGTTGGAGGGTATTTCTAAGAGATTGTAACGAACCGTTTAGATCGAGGCTTGCTCGAGCGGGTTAAGTGACCATGTTCTAAGGTCTCTTTGGGTTCGAGAAAGACAGATTGCAAGAGGGTATTTACTTCTATCTAAAGGTCTTAGAAGGGATAACAAAAGTTAAGTGTGCATAGTATCTATATATCGTGACTCTAGAGTTCAATAGAGAATTTAGTAGTACCCTGGTGGTATAGATGAGTAAATATTCTCCATGCGTGTCTAGAGCTTGAGAAAATGTTATCAGTGATACCACATTCGGTGATCATGTGATGTATACTAATGACTTTATGCGTAAGACCGAAAGGTGCATGTTGTCCGTGTATTAATATTGCCATGTAGGATGAACCTTTTGTGAGTATAAAGGTGATTTTGAAGAAGTGACTTATAATTAAATTATGTGAAGTGGAAATTTGTAGTGGACATAATGGCGTGATACGCCATACTAAGTATGAAACTTAGGATATGATGACAAGTATCAATGGGGATAAGTAGTGGACTTGTATTATTTAATCAAGATGGATTTGGGGGAGAATTCGTACTTAGAAATTCAAGGTTTAGTCACCTAAGGCAAAGTTAGAATTGCGTAGGTGACTGGATAATTAGAAGGGCTATGATGGTGCGAATGGGGAAATTTCTGAATTTTGTGGAAATTAGCGATTTGCTAAGTAAATAAACCTACCTTCCTTATGGTATCCATAGGCGAGTAGACGGAATCTTCGAGTTTCTTGAGATTTAATGACAATGGCTAGACACCGTTAGTGTGAGTGTGGAGACATTCCTTGGTAGTGAAGTGACTCTTAGCCGAGTGATCGACTTTAATAGGAGACGAATGATGTATGGTACCCTGAATAATAGACTCTGGTCGACTTGGTTTGGTCAAATAGTACAAAGAGCTAAAAATTGGCTTAATCAAGTGATATTATCTTTATAAAAATGTTATGTGACGAAGGATAGGCGTAAAGTAGTGACTTGTGATGTTTTGATGAGCTACCCTTAAGTTAGAAGGTTATATCAGTGCTTTCTTTGGGATACATAATTGAGACTAGTGTTAGTCTAACCGACTGGTATGGAGAGAGCCTGATTGTCTAATTGTGGGAAATGATGGAACAAAGTTGTCTTTGTGATCCGGAAGAGATTAGGAATTTCGGGGACGAAATTCTATTTAGGTGGGGAGGATTGTAACACCCGGAATTTTATGAACTCGAACCTGATTTTAAAAGTGAATAATAGAAATTCGATTTAATATAACACATTTCCTTCCCAAGTTAATTATCAGCTCGTTTTTAAGTTTATACGTTGAGTCGGGTAGTCGAGTTATCAGTTTCGGGATAAGAAGGTAAATACCCGAAACATGGGGGGGTTGTGGGTAACTAGTCACCAACTAGTTGAAAACCCTATCCCTTCCATCCTTTCATTTGTGTTTTGTGTCCTTGAAGAGAGAAAGAGAGAAAAAGAGAGAAAGAGAGCTTGGAAGAGAATTCGAGATCCGGAGGAAGAATCGAGCGTAAGAGGTGAAATCGATCCATGAAGTGTTGTTAGAAACAAGTTCCTAACGAAAGGTACGGTTTATTTCGTGTTGATTTCGTGTTTTAGTTGGGATTTGAGAACCTTGGAAGTTAGGGTTCGTATTTGGGGAAAACCATGGATCTCGACGATCCATGGAGTGTTTTCGAGTTTTGTTGTTAGTTTATCATGTTATATCATCATAAGATTGTTCATAAACATTCGTGGGGTGTTTCGGGAGTCAAAATCGAGTTTTGGATGAGTTTTGGTAAAGGTTTGCGAAACAGATCGCGGGATTGTGCAGGTCAGTAAAACCCCGCGACCTGACCCCGCGACCTGAGGTCCCGGGGTTAGGTCGCGCAAGTCACTGTTTCCGATTTGAAGTTTTTCGTTCGCGATCCTTTTCGAGTTTTGGCTTTGGGCTTTCCTTAAGGGTTATATTAGATGATGTTTGGGAGATTTTGGGGGCAATTGAGATAGTCTAGCCTAGCTCTAGACTAGTGGTTCGGTTGCGAAACATAAGTGTCATTTTGGTGGTTTATTGATGTATACCATGATATGATTGTATAGGTACTATCGTGTGACGTGTTTAGCAATCTAATCCGTGTTGGATTGTGAAGAATACCAAGGTGAGTTGCTAAAACTATTTTGTTAAAACTGAGAGCGCATCATCTTGATTGATATATATATATATATGTCTTGCTTGGGAATTGTATGCATGGAATGATCAATCGTATGCTACCTTGTATGAGCTATATTCATGAGATTATATGATGAATGTATGCATGAAAAATACGTGTTATTATGTATGCCACGGAATGATGCGAAGGGATTGAATCCCGAGCATGTTGGCTTGTATGAAGTAAATGAAAGTATTGAGACTTGAAATAATGTTTAAATGTTATTGAGCTCCGCCAGTCAAAAGGTAGGATGCTATTGGCCGCTAGTCAAAAAGTGGGCCGGGATGTCACTAGTCAAAAGGTGAGTACCCATGTTTTTACGCAAACATAATTGGACAATGGGACACTAGTCAAAAGGTGTACATTGTGTCATTTTTGAAATGAGATTGATCTAAAGTGACACTAGTCAAAAGGTGTGCACTTTCAAGTTTACACGAGCTCGACTCAGTCTTGGGTGGCACTAGTCAAAAGGTGTGCACCTATGTCCCTCGCCATTCGTGTGGCCGCGAATGTGCCTGGCCTCTGGGGTTGTCAATTCAAGTCTTCGTAGGAGGACGACAACGGGGTGTCTCGTCGCTAATGTGTAACTTGCTTGGCAAAGTGGATAAATGAAATTGATTTAAGTGGCACTAGTCAAAAGGTGTGCACTTCAAGTTTACACGAGTTCGACTCAGTCTTGGGTGGCACTAGTCAAAAGGTGTGCACCTATGTCCCTCGCCATTCGTGTGGCCGCGAATGTGCCTGGCCTCTGAGGTTGCCTATTCGAGTCTTCGTAGGAGGACGGCAACGGGGTGTCTCGACTCTGAGGTGTAGCTTGCTTGTTGAAAGTGGGTCGCTCCCACGGTTTTCAAAGTTAAAAGATAAACCGGTTTAACGTGTTGCATTTTGTGGTTAATACACTTTCGTATATCTTACATGGCTTAACATGCTTTCATATGTATGATGTTTATTTGATACAACTCACTAGGCTCCTTTAGCCTAACACTTGTTTGGTGTCGATGTGTCTCTCAGGTACAAGGGACGCCGTTCCCAAGTAGGTGCCGGGAGTGAGAGTGAGCTTTGGGGAAAGTGTGAAGAGACCGGTCCTTAGACCGTACATGCGTTGATAGTTTTCGACAACCCTTTTGTAGTCTTTTCCGAGATAGGAGTTAGACTAAATGGTTGTTGCATCCTTTAATTAATTTACAAACATTGTAATCATACACTACTTGTACCCCTGTTTTGGGAAGAGCTCGCGCTATGGCGCTATATTTGTGTACCACCTTTCGTTAAATGAAAGTTTTTGTTTACCCTAAATTTGGGGTGTTACAGGATGAGTGGTGGAGATCGTTTCTCTACTTCTCATTTGAACCTAATATTATATATATATATATATATATATAGAGAGAGAGAGAGAGAGAGGAAAGTATACATTCTGCAAAACAACAAAGAAGACTTGAATACCTAAGTCCAGAAAAAGATCTTCAATTCTACGAGATGATTCGAAATACGAACCTGAAAGAGGAAAAATATGGTGACGTGCACATCGTCTCATTATCGATTTTAATATTTCTACAACTTACTCACCGGTGTCTCCAACTTTCAAGCACATTATCGAAGAAGATATCAGAGCATTAGTAGCCTAGTGGTCAGTAACATCCTTGGTAGGACAATGGGTCACATCCATGTCTACCTGGGTTTAATTCATGGAGTGAGCATATGGCGATACTTGACTATGAGCCGGTTTTCAGGTCGGTCCATGGTCGACGAGGATTAGTCGGGTGCCCATATGGATCCCTCGGATATCTTCAATTTTCAAGAATTTGTGTTCAACTCTCCATGTACAAGAATGAGATTAAGTATTTAGCTATTAAGAATTTAGTTTTAATGTTTATTTAAGTCTTAAGTCTTATAGATAGTTACCATTTATGCCACAAGTTAAATAACACATTGTAACATGTCATAACACGTTACAATGCAAGTTAAGCCTTAAATTTGAAGGGGTTAACATCACAGCAAACCTAAGCCTTGACACCATAACGAGCTGTTAGAACCATGGTCTAAACAATCATAAAGCAAAAGCGATTGTATAAACGTAAAACTTAAACGCATCAAGATCCAAACACAAGATCGTAAATTAAAATCCACAAATCTCACACACCTTTTTTAACGGCATTTTAACTCACACACACGTTCCGGGGGTATCCGGATCCATACGGGCACCGACTAATCCCCTGCGCCCATGAGCCGACCCGAAGGCCAACCCATAGACTCTCCCTTGAACCGATCCGAAGACCGGTCAAGAGCTGGATACCGCAAAAGAGGTCTATAAGGCCTTTGGCCTTTTTTGTACCGAGCGGGGCTCGAACCCGCGCCAACCTATCTTTCAAGGCAAGCGCAAGGATGTTACCTACCACCGCTGGGCTAGACATTCATTGGTAATCTCACACACTTATTATTGCAAAGAAATGCGCTACACAAGAGTTACCATCGTGGGCCATGTTCCAATAAAAAGAGATCCTCACCATTAGATCAGTCCTAATTGAGAATAAACATTAATGAGGTGCACAGAATCAATTTCAATGAGAAGCACAATTCATGGGACGAGGGTGAGATTAGAAGTAATCAAGGACCCAAATCCCATCTTATGCTTTTCACGCGAACAATAAAAGAACCTTAGTAATCAACTGATGGAACCCCGAGAAAACATGGCAACTTGGTTTCATAAACATAAACTTCTGATCACTTCAAATAAATAGTACAAGGATGAACGAGAAAAGGGTGGAGGTTCGTGGTCAACCAGACTCGTATAATCATTTGGTACTTTTAGAAAACGATGCAGCAAACTCACATAAAACACTTACAAATTCCAACCCCATCTCGGCTTTTAACGAATTGTTTGCTACTAAACATAAAACATAAATTGACTGATCAACCCTTGAGTGAGTATTTCTTCCCCGTGAATGCTTGGAACTTTGGCTCTTCTTCTTTCTTTGGGGGTTCTTCTTTTGCAACTTCCTGCACAACATAAAAAACCCAAAATTGTCATTTCCTCAAACTCATGTTTCGGTTTCTTGTACAACACAAGACGCAAAAATATGTCTTATTGCTTAAAGTAAGGCCTTATTTGAAGGCGAAGGATTGTGCGAGAAGTGGACCTGAACCGTTCGATGAATTTTGATCTCATGCCTTCCCATGAATTGCACTTTATAAGGAATAGATCCGGTGGATCTCATCCTAATGTGTCCATTTCTCATCCAACGGTTGATAACCAATTTTCACGTTAATCTTGCAGTTTTCAATAACATGGTGGTAAAATAAAGTATCTCCTAAAAGTCTATGATTCTTTAAAAAACATGGCTCAATAACATAACTAGGATTTGGTGAATCTTTAAAAAGAAGGATTGTAATATGAACTAAAATGCCACATGATCCATGGTAAACAAAACTAAGGGTATTTGAGATTAGTTAATACTCCCTTTGTCGCATAAAAATTGCAATATTTGACTTAAATCAAATGTTTAGCCATTTGTCAAATACCCAAATATCCTTCAATAGAAGAATCAATTTCTTATGAAATGATGATAATAGTAAACTTTCAGAAGAAAAAAGTTGTAACGTTTATGAGACGAAAGGGGGTGATAATCTATACGTGAGTATGATGCCTGAGGATGATGAATTTCTTCTATTCCCTTTAAATTGGATTGCTCCAAATGTTCCTAGAAATTCTTGCTCCCAGTGGCCATTTTTATCTATATGCATCCGGATCCCGATTCATGGATCTCTCGGTTCCCCAAAATGGTAATGGGATTGGATTATGAACTTATAATCTATAATCTAATGATTGAGTCGATTCTATGATTATAAGTTTATGGTGCTTATCTTTATGCACCAACGAAATACCTATGATTTGATACATAAAGCTTTGACATTTATGGCAAGTAATGCGTATCATATCTGCGAAAAATATAGATACCCTTCTTACTACAATAAAACCTACTTCACAGCCATTTCTGTTCAGGGAAGTATAGGGTTAAAATATATCTATGTGTAGTGTCTGTAAGTCAGAGTTTACTTGGCATCCTAGACATTAACCAACTACGTTCAACAGATGTCATAAACTGACCGTTAGTGAGAGTATGTGCAATAATAAAGGCTGATAACAAATATAGGAGGAGACTAATAAAGATCCATTTGGTTTGTAGGAACGGAATGAAATGAAATTGATTGGATTTCATGTAGGGATTTGAATTTGGGAGGATTTGGAATCCATTTGTGTGTTTGGTTTGTAGGATTTGGAGCGGATTTGAATTCCCTTAGAAAAAGATCATTAAAATTTTATAAAAATAATTAATCTACCTTTTATTGAACTGATTATTAGAAAACAAATGTTTTTTACATATTCTAAAACATTGTTATACACAAATCCTACAAAATGCCTTGAAATCCTAGCCACCCCCTTGGAATCTTAAAATCCTATGTTTGAGGGATTCAAATCTGGTCAATCTTGCAAACCAAACAAGGGATTAGAATGGATTTGAAATCCAAATCCCCCTAAATCCATTCCATTCCTGCAAACCAAACCAAACCAAACCAAACGGACCCTAGGGCGTCGTTTGTTTTTTAAGAGGTCTGAAGTCTAAATTCACGTTTAAAAAATAAGAGGTGGACGGTGCACCCTCTTAAAAATTTCAAAGTAGGAGGTTTTAAGGCCCTCTCTTAAAAGTAAAACAAACAGTCTTAAGTCTGCAAACCTCTTAATTTTTCAGACTTGAGAGGTTTTAAGAGAGAACTTTTCAAAAACAAATGGCCCTTAAATCTCCATTTGGCCATCAAGGCCTTCAAGGGCCTAAATAATACGGTTTGCCAAAGCACCCAGTGTGCAAAACATTTATTTAGCATCGAACAACTATTTCATGCAAGATTCGAGCATATGCGACTGAAATTTATGAATCATATACTCCACCAATTAGGAGAGCATTAAACATTTTTATACTGGGGAGGGGATAAGAATGGTGATTCATTTCTTTAGAATCCTACATGTAGTTAATAGAAAGACCAAAGATGTACCTTTTGCTTTTGAGGGTCCGCACTACGGTTTGCATTAGAACCAAACACAAGTTTTCCTTGTGATTGACGAGAAGTGCTTTGTGAAGTAGATCCTCCAGATGGCTGCCCACCAGCAGCAGAAACAGCAGGCTGCTTTTCTTTAGATCCAGTAGAGGAAGAAGAAACAGGAGGTGGCTGGTACTTCAAAGGTTTACCATCCAACCTTCTCCCTGATCCAGTAAATGGGTTAAACTTTGGCTCCTCAACCGCAGGAGCCTCACCTGCAAGACCAATTGCAAGAAATGTCAAACAATATCATTCTAAGATACAATAAAGGATCAGTCCATCGACAAAATATTCGGACCACATAAAAAGGCTTTAAATAAAATATGAAAGAAATATTTCAGGGGAGCACACAGAACTTTTTTCAAATGGTGGCACCATTTCGCTAGCAAGAAACATATATAGAGATATTTTTCACAAGACTAGTATTGGTCTGGTGGTTGGTTCATTGCTTTTCAAATATAAGGTCTAATGTTTGAGTAATTTTTATAAATACAATAAATCCGAAATTAAAAGCCAAAATCTAGGAAAAATGACTCTAACAGGACTTGAACACAAAACCTCACATTTGAAAAGCAAGGAACTAACCAACTCTACCAAGTAAATCTTGTTATATTTGTTGCAGTTTCAAAATATATATGGTGGCACACAACAAATTGACACGGTGGCACCTTCCATGATCCTGTATATTTTTTTACACTATGACAGAGAAACAAAATGGTGGCACGTGCCACGGTATGCACTAGTGTAGGTCTGCCCATTATTTAACACCATAGATCATTCATGCTCACAATTGTATAACTACAAGTGCAACAATATAAATGTATTGTGATCCAAATATACGTTAAGAGCTTGAAATACAGTATTAAATTTGTGGTGTTCAAACCTTCTGCTGGTGCCTTGCTTGAAGGAACAGATGGCACGGGTCTCTCGGGCTCCTTGTAATCTAGAGGAGGAGCAAAGTCCACCTCACAGTCGGTTTCTATGATACTTATTGCATGAGAAGGTTTCGATTCAATGATATCTATATAGTATTTCTTGTTGTTATATGCAACCATGATGCTATCTCCTGTTGTCAAACAAGAGAAGTTCCTCAACGTTGTCTCCAAGCTGCATGAGAAAAACAAAAAAATATATATCAAAAGGTTGACATTCTTTAAGACACAAATAAATCGGACCAATTTACATCACACTTACATTGCTTTTGGGTTGGAGATATCCAAAAAGTCCTTTGTGTGAGGTTGTAATTTGACATATGTACCCTTTGGGAGGGTCACATTTTTAACTCGAACAATGTCTCCTTCTTGTAAAAGCAAATTTTCCATCATCTATATATAAAATCAATGTGTATCAATTGGCATGAAAACTAAAAGGTTTAGAAAGCAAACATGTAAATTAAGATGACAAATGGTAGAATGGATCTCCAAAAGCATACCCAATAAGGCATATAAATCATGCCTTCTTCTGCAATGAACTCCAGAACCCCACAATGAGAAACTCGCTCAGTAGCAGAATTGCGTAGCTCAAACAACATTGGATAATCGATTTGAAGAGAAGCTGCAGTGCAAAAGTTTCATTGTCAGAATCTTATAAAAATTCTAGTGTAGATTTAAACGTATTATGATAAAAGATACTAGTTCAAGAAACGTATTATGATAAACTAACCAAGGCGATCAAGGGCCGAAGGAGGCATTATAACTACAACATAAATAGAAGAATGTCAGCAATTGAAGAGGGAATGTAATGGAGAAAACATACAAACACTGAAATACAAATATTACTCACTTTTATCACCGTTCTCTAACTGGGGCTGCAAGAAATGACAAAATTAATTGTAAAATTAGAACAATTAAGCATTAATTCAAACATGAATTCAAGTTGAAATACAATCATACTTTTGTGCAACAAGCAACAGGAAAATATGTATATTTTTCAACACAAAAAAAGGTAACATGTACTCCCACCATTCCTAAACAACTGCCCAACTAGGAATGAAACAATAAGTCAATAAGTAGAAGTCCCCTTATAAATAACAAGATAATAAGCAAAATAAAGACTCCGAACCTTATCGATAAAAGATGCAGGGTAGCACCGATATGTTTGCTCAAAGGATGTTCCATGATAGCCATAACCATCAAAATACTGCAAAGCACCAGCATTACAATTAGTAAGAGAAATTCTATCCAAAATCATGATTCACAACCTTTTACACGGTTGCTAGGCAAAACCGTGTAAAAAGTTATGACCTTTTTACACCACTTTGCCAAAAAAACCATGTAAAACTGTCCTACTTTTTACACGGTTCTACCCGACAACCGTGTATAATTAGAAGTAGTTTACACGGTTAGCATTACAAAAACGCAAATCTGCCATAGATACAATAAGTCAATAACCTGTCAAGAAAACATCACTTAACCTTCTCTACACTCCAAAAAGTGAAATCCAACCAAATATAATACTTCTATAAAAGGATATATATTATCTTCAGAAGTCAAACCTAGAACCTCCATAACACAAAATTGCTAAATACGCTTGCCACATACTCAACATCGATACTTTTTTCTATATGCAGGCCTAACTACAGCCTGTGTGCCACAAGAGAAGAGGTACACTTTCGCCTTTGAGTCCAAACTTACCACTTTTAAAGTGCAAAATTGCTAAATATTTTATTCCATAATTTAAACAAACATATTTTTCTTTTGTAGAAGTTTCATATCAATTTACCCTTTAACCTCCAAAATCAAAACTTAGCAATATCAACATTAAATTTGTTCTTATAATAGGCTAGTGAGCCTACCCATAATCAGGATGAATGGAAGTTAAAATCAGTACCACCCAAGTACTAGAAAATTCAATTAAACATCAAAACTCAAAAGATATATCTCCCATTCTCCCCCAAAATTTTGAGCTAGAAGAAACAACACTAAAACTAGCTTTTTTTCAGCATCAGAACTAACATACACAATTCAATAACACAATCAGAAGATACATACCATGTTTATTCTTCTTATCGAACGAAACTTGCCAGTCAAACAATCGAATTTTCCAGCAACCTAATCGAACAACAGAATCTACGATCAGATAAAACACATAGATAAAACCTAGAGACACTACAAAATCACAAGTTTTATGTTTACTTAACCATCTGAAGTGATCAATTTATCTTCATATGAATCGAACATATAGCTACTACTATTGAAGCTAATTCAATCCACAATTGGACTTTTACAAAGTTAAGATGCTGAAAACAGAAAACAAAATACAAGATTAAGAAGATGAAATCAATGTTACCTGATGATGATGAAGAAGAGAGATGGATTTGGAAGTTGAGACTTGGAGAACAAAAAACCCTTTTTGAGGGAATTTTGGGGATTGATATAGATTTTGGGGAGAGAGGAGGGTAGGTGGTGAGGCTAACATGCGCCTGGTGCGTATTGTACACGCCAGTTGCATCATGTGGGCTATATTGTGGGCTTAATTAATTGCAAAAGAACATGGCCCATTAACACACTCGATCCATGTGGTTTGTTTTTTTAAAGATATCTGAATTCTGAACTCTGAAGTTTAAATTTACGTCTAAAAGATAAGAGGTGGATGAAGGAGTTTTTAAAATTTTAGAGGGTAGCAGGAGGTTTTCACGTTTTTTTTAATAAAACAAATAATCTTAAGTCCACAAACCTCTTGATTTTTAGATTTAAAAGGTTTTAAGAGGCAACTTATAAAAAACAAACGACCCCTTACTTAACTTATCAGTTAAATTGGATTGTTGGTAAAATGTCTTTTACCTGTAAGCGTTTAATAGATAAGATCTTCTCCTTACTTAGAGCATCTCCAACAGTTTTGCTAAAATAGCAAAAAAAATGAGTTTTTGTTTGCTAAACCTCTCCAACAGTATTGCTATCTTGTTCTCTTAATAGAAAAAACTTCAAATTTTTCTAAGTTTAGAGATTTCTATAAGGAGGCATTTGGTTTGCTGGAATCCTTGGGAATCTAAGGGAATGGGAATCCAATTCCCACGGATTCCCATGTTTGGTTGGTTTTTGAGAATGGATATAAATCTGCAGGGGGGGGAATTAATTCCATCAGATGAAGGATTTTAGAATCCTTCAGCATATGGAAGGAATTCAAATTCAATAGAGTTAGGAATTTGACAAATTACCTTTTTACCCCTCAATCATTGATACCTTCTACGTGTCATTTTAATCGTGTCGAGTTATTCAATCCTTACACGTGACAGGTCGTGTTGCGGGTCGTGTCATGGGTTGGCAGGTCAGTGGCGAGTTGGGGGTCATAAACGGATTGACAAGTCATAAACAGGTTGACAGGTAAATAAACGGGTTGGTGGGTCATAAAGGGTTGACGGTCAAAGTTCAAAGTTCATACAAATCAAATAAAAAAAAGTCCAAATATAATTAAGTTCAAAAGCAACCAAATATAACCAAGTTCAAAAGCAACCAAATACATTTGAACTTGGAGTTGGAAGCGAGAGTCTGGAGTGGACAATTGAAACTGAAAGCGGCTAAGGTTATTTGGCTTTAGGCGCTTAAGTCTAAGGATAAAATTTGTTTTTTTTATTATTATATAAAAAATAATTAATTTAATATAAACGGGTTTGCGGGTCAATCCGCCAACCCGACGGGTCAACCCGTATAAGACCCGTGAAATTGGCGGGTTGACAGGTCGAAAACCTTAACCCAAACCCGTTTATTTTCGTTTCACGTCGTATCGGGTTGACGGGTCATGTCGAAAATTGCCACTCCTAGTTTCAATATTACTTGACCCTCTCAAAATAAGTTATCATGTGCCCTAGGTGGAAAATTGGGTGTGTGATACCCAAATCCCCCACAAAATTTAGTATTTCAAAACTGAAGCCTAAATTGATATATATATTATATATAATATTATTAGTCCCAAATTGTCATATATAGGATAGAAAACACAACAAATTATAACTCTACCATCGAGTGTCATATGCTACTACCACACCTCGACTCAAAAGTTTCCTTGTTGGTAAAATAGGTTCCTCAATTTTTGAGGGAAATAAGATGCAACTCGAAAGGCTCTACATAGCTCTTCCTCTTATCAAAAGAAAGACATTCAACTCTTAAACCACCGTAATTCATATGTTGAAAATGATACATCATTCTTGCAAAAATACAAAAATAATTAGAGTGTCTATAGTTGTTGTTGGCATCATGTATAGCTATAATATTGGTAGAAAATTAAGTAAACTTAATTTTTTTTTTCTAAGCAAAGCTCATAGGGGAAACATTGTCATGTTCAACTTTATCATTTTCCTAAGATTATAAGACAAGATTACAAGACAAGATTCTTTGTAACAAAATAAAAAAATTATAGCCACCAACATATATATATAGGGGCAGGTTCAAATGTGAACCACTTTTTGGTTGTGAAGGTGATAGCCGAGAGCGTGACACGTGGCGGATGATTAGGCGCCACGTAAGGTCCACGTGGATGACTAGGCGCGATTCATGGGAGGACATTGAATTAAAGGGGGGGGGGACCATACTCAAAGCCACCTTTATTGACTAGTCTCCGCCACATGTCACGCTCCCGGTTGTCCTCACGTTCACAACCAAAAAGTGGTTCACATTTGAACTTTCCTCTATATATATATGTGTGTGTGTGTGTGTGTGTTGTATATAGAAAGTTGGTCATGATTTATACCATAAAGTCCAATTATTTCCAAAAATCCTCTAGGATTATCCATGTTAAAGAAACCTAGACCCATGGCCAAATCTTCCTCTTGTAATAGATAACGAACACGTAGATGTGTTAGGCATAACTAATCATGCACAAAGTACATGAAACACATGTCAATAGCTTTGTGGATTTGAGAAGACATATCCTAACAAAAGGTGATGCTACCACTTGTTTATGGAAGATTCTATTGCTTGATATAATGTAATTGATCTTTTAGTTTTTATTTGTATCATGAGATTTTATTATATTGTATTTCTTCTTATATCATATAATAATAATACACAAGGAATGAAAATATGGGATGATTACCATTTACCACATATAGTTTAGTCAATAATTATCTTAAAAATGATAGATTCATGTTAGAGCATTTTCAACTTAAATATTTTCTTTCTAGCTCCTTCATACCGTATAATTCTGACAAAAACAACAACAAAATAAAAGAAAAGAAAAAACCATGCATGGTTAACGTAGTGGTAAAGTCATCTAAACTTTGATCCTTGATGAAGTACTACGTTTCATATCTGATTCCCACTAAAACATTCTTTTAATTTTTGAGGTTACTTTTTCTAACAGAAAGAGTTAAAGCTTATCTTATCGTCGTTATCAAGTAGTGAACTAGTGATGCGAGAAGATCCGGGAACTAGTAGATGCCTTATGGACCGCTGTACACTGAGATAAGAATGAACAAAGAAGGCCAAATTAAAACAACTATAACTTTGGATCTGTGAAGAGTTGTAGAGCCCATGAGACATACATGGAATGGAAAGCTTGTGAAGAGGTGGACCTATGACCACCCACCATGATTTTTAGTTTTTATTTATTACGGTTATGATAATTATCGGGAATGTAAAAGGGGTGTGATGTATCTGGAATGTAAAAGGCATGCATTCGGAATATAAAAAAAAAAGGTTTGATGTTGATGTGTGTAAATGAGCCATTCACTTTATAGGGATGTGGTTAGTAAGTCAAGGAGTGCAATTAGACTCTCCCTTTAAGAATAATCAATCAAGTGTTTTTTGCTTAGTTTTAATTACGTTATTCTTTTTGTTGTCTGCCAAAAATCAACCCAACTTTTTTTTTGAACGGCAAGTTAACACACACGCTCCAGCAGTATCGGGTCTCCAATTTGGCAATCCCACTAATCTGCTGCGACCCGGCTCAACCTTTGGTTGAACCCGACCGGCAGGGAAGTGGATCCCATAGACCGATCCAACTTAAAAGGTCAACTTTTGTAACTTTTAGCATATTGAATAATACATGACTTTTTGGTTTTTATTTACTTCGGTTATAATACATAGTAGCGTTTAAATCAATTGTTTTTAAGCTTCTTGCCTTAGTTTAAGAATAATCAATTAGAGGAAGGTTCATGCAAGAAGTATATCAACTTAAGAGAACGTGAGGAGCAATTTTAACCACTCATCTTCGGTTAAGGTGTGCGTGATCACATAGGATAAATTCGAAATTTAGACTTGAATAATAGTGTCATTTTCTCTCAAAGGATGTGTGAAGCTAGGTGTATGATTGTGGTTTCATCTTAGGTCCAAATAGTGTCAAAATTGTAATACATCATGATCTTTCTTAAAAAACATTATCTATGAAGAATAAACATATTCACAATCAGTACATAAGATTTGATCAACGAGCATGCAAAATGATGATTTAATACACGCAATTCATGTCCATGAATAATCAAAACAACGTGTTTTAATCCTCTGGTTTTAATCATGCAAGAGTGTACAATGATTATTCCTATACTTTCTCCTAAAAAATAAAATGTGAAAAAAAAAACAAGAGATAGGTTGATAAAATATGAGATAGCGTTTAACATGTGTTGGATCGCATGTTACACATGATTCTTAAAGGTTATGTTGTTGATCGAAAGACTTAAAAGTCTATAAATTGATTAAAAACTTCTTTTTTCATGATTTAAATTAGTTAATTCAAAAAGTGAAACAATAAAGTGAGGGGTGCATGTATTTCATTCTCATGGGACCATTGATATTCTTAAAGGGCACATAAAAGAATAAACCAAACAACAAAAGTTCCCAAAATTCACACAAACCTCCACTACATCTAATAAGAATACATGCCAAGTGACCACCAAAATCAGCAACTCTTAAAATCACAAACATTCCATTCCACAACAATTTCTCACAAACTTTATAGAAATCCTTTTGACATAATCCAGATTCCATATGGGACCTCTTTAGATGCATTATGGACAAGTGTATAAAGATGTTCGATATTGAACGGCTAAAGAGGAGACGGGTAGATATGCGACTAAACTTAGAGTTTGCAATGTTATAGTGAAGCGCTTAAATTACGTGTATTGATAAAAGTATTCAAGTGTCTTAGCTATAGGACCACCCTTTGGGGTGTGTTCCCATAAATTTTTGGGGGCCCAAATTCTCTTATCTACTTTCATTATTAAGAGTCTTTTAAATTCCAAGTCAACCAAAATAACAAAACCAAATGAAATTTTAGTCGGCAAAGAAAACTCCCTAGATCCTTGTTATCTCTTCAGTTGTCTTCATATGTCTCTTTGGCTCTTTCAATACTTTCCTAGATGCAACAGAATCAACCACGACCCCATGTGAGATTTTATTTTGATTTGTTCTCAGCTAGAGTTGGGGTGGAACTTGTTGGCATAATGCAAGTTGGAACCTGAAGAATGGCTCTCCTCGATTGTGATACATTAATTTTTTTTGTTCAACTTCAATTAATGACTACTAAAGTTAGATATTAAAAAAATCATCGACAAATGTGAAATCAATAACCCATTTGTTTGTGATTTCTAATTTTTTAACAATTCATGGTCTAGTCTTTGGTTATTCATTGAAACAAGTTCACTTTTAACATGACATATGGTATAAATATTATACTTTGATTTACTTATCAATCCTACAATGAACTTATAGAATTGATACAACTGTAACAAGACTCTCAAAAAGATTAGAATAACATTACTCTTCAAACAGTAATGATAACTACTCAATAGCCAAATCAATTTGTATTTTATATAAGGGCCTAATAATGTTGTTCTTTGACATAAAAAACATGAAACATTAAACGATTTAACCTTCATGAAAGAATATTTTGATAGAGTGCATAAAATCATTCATGTACATTCCATCTTTTTGACTCGCCACTTTTTATTAGTGTTCTAAGGTCATCCGTAGCAAGGGGCGGGTAAGGGTTCTAGTAGGAGGAGGGTAGGGCGGGTACCAACGGTTTGATGGTACAAGAGGGGCGGGTTCACTGGTACGAGTATGGTCGAGGATATGGAAACCAGATGAAGTCCGCGCCTCTCTCTCTCTCTCTCCTTATTTCTCTCTTTCTCCCTCTCTTGAATATATATTAAAATAATAAAAACATTCAGCGAGTATGAAGGCATAAAATGTTAGTGTACCCCACTTTAGGGTTCAGAGGGTAGAAAGAGAAAAACGGATGTGGTACTGAGATAACATAAGGGTATAAAATGTTGGTGCTACATTTGGCCTAATAGGCTAGATGTGATAGCCATGTGCCTTATAGCTTGTCTCCAACTTCATATTAAACCCATTGTACGTCATGACCAATTGGGTCGTAAACACTTTTTGTAAGATGTTATTTGATTTTAGATTAGAAGTTTATAACCAAGCCTATTTTTTAACGTATTACCTTCTAGTTCTAACTTCTAAATACATGCATATATACACACACTAGATATGTGTGTGCGTTATGTGATGTAAAATATTTTAAGTCATTTTATTAAGAACTTGAATAAATAATTTTTTTTGTGTTAGTTTTATTCTGTATCACTTATTTTCATTTTTATGGTTTTATAAGTTTTTAAGTCGCATATTAGATGAATAAAATTCAAGATCAATATGATCAATTGGTCAAAAATAATTGAATAAGATTTATTCGATAATAGAGTTTACAAACCACAACAAAATTAAATAACATAACTATAATATAAAAAAGGGGATAGTTCTCCGAAATGTATTGAACTATCCCCAAAAATCCATTGTGTGTATCCAATTACCAAAAATGTATTGTGTGTATCAAAGTTTATTTTTTTTGCTATTGTGTGTATCAAACTTTTTTTTAATGCATCAAACTTTATTTTTTCTTCTATTGTGTGTATCAGTTTACCAAAATTACAAGTCATTTGTAACACAATAGCAAAAAAATAAAATTTGATACACACAATAGCATTTTTTGGAGTTGGATACACACAATAGATTTTTGGGGATAGTTCAATACATTTCGGAGAACTATCCCCTAAAATGTAAGTATTAAAAATAACTCCTACGTATCTATGTTATTTTACAATATAATTAAATTCAAAAATATTCAATATTAACTCGTTTTATATTGATGATACGATTATAATGGTAAAACTAGTTAATGGCCCGTATAATATACGGGTATTTTAAACATGTTATTTTAATTTTTAATAAAATAGATTTTTGCATGAGAATTGCCATAACCAATTAATTAGTTATGTAAATTATATGTTCCACGACAATTGTCATTACAATTGCTTATTACACTAAATATTTTAGTTATCTAATAGCTTTTAAAATTTCAAAAATTGAAAATTTGTTATTCTTTTGTCAAAAGATTCGGATTTCGTGAATGATTTTAAAATTGGAGGGATTCAGAAATAAAATACGTAGTGCTTTTGATTTGTAGGATTTTAAATAAATTAAATATGATTATTTATAAATAATCTACAAAAATAGTTAGATTAAAAAGGTGGAATCTTTAAATTTCAAGAATATCAGCAATTGAGTTTTAAATAAAATAAAATTTCATTACTTATGAATAATCTATAAGAATAGTTAGGTTAAAAATATAAAATCTTTAAATTTCAAGAATATCAAAAATAGAATTGTAATAAAATCTAAACAAATTAATTTATATATAATTTTAATAATATATTTAAATTTAAAAAAATATTCAATGTTAGAGTCATTTTGAAGGTATTGTCGAGATGATTATAATGGTATAATTTATTAAAAACAAAAAAAAAATATTTAATACATTTTAATTATTATATATTATTATCTTAACTAGTTTTGATCCCGTGTAATACACAGGATAATTTCAAGAAATTAAGTCACGCCGAAAATCTTATACTACAAATATGAATTGTTGTGCTATTGATCTTTTAACATCAATATTATTTTATATCAAATAAATATAGATGACTTCATACCAATAGATAGAGATAAAGTTTGTTATATTTAATAGATAATTTTGGATTAATATAGAGATATAGATGACTTCATATCAATAGATAGAGATAAAGTTTGTTATATTTAATAGATAATTTTGGATTAATTTTTAATAATTTTAAATTTTGAATCAGTGCCATGTGTCAACATACGACACATGACACATATGCATATGATGTGGCAATGGCTCACCAGAGCGCGACACGTGTCAATGAGTTACTCAGAGCGCGACACGTGTCAAATCAGTTACTCTTTTATTATATATAGATATGATAAGGATGTAAAGTGAAAAATGAGAAAGTAAGAGATAAAAAGTAATTTAATCAAATAATTTTAAGGATACAAAATGTAAATTATAAAGATAATTATACCTATTAATATTAAAAAAAGGAATAATTGATGACATCATCATTTGATCATTCTTCTTTAATTAGCCAATCAAATAGCTCATTTTCATAATGATGACATCAGCGAAAACCTTCTTTTAATATATATATAATTTGTAAAAGATAAATTAATGTATTTTTGTTAATTTTTAATATGATAAGAATATAAATGAAAAATCAAATGTAAGACATATAAAACACATGAATTTGTTTATATTTATAATATTTAATAATATAACTAAATCCAAAAATATTCAATATTAGACTCATTTCGAAGATATTGACAAAGTGATTATAAGGTTATCAGTAGCGCAACCCTCTGAGCCCCCATGCCCACTCTGTCATATCAGCGCATCTAACACCCGTAATTTTCTATCGTAAATAATTGATCATTTGATAAAATTATGGAAATTACAATTGTGGGTCAAATCTTGTATTTTGTGGTCTAGTATGTTAGGAAATTAAATTACGAGTCCAATAGTTCTTTCGGAATCGAAATCAGAGTTATAACGAAAAAGTTATGGCCGAAACAAAATCCCACCGAAAACACTCAGATGCTAGCGATCGCTAGCATCTGACCCTAGCGATCGCTAGGTATTCCACTTGAATACTTCTGTTAGTCCTCTTGATCACCTCATGGTCGCTAGGTAGGCTTCACAAGGAGCTAGCGGTCGCTAGCCCTCACACCTAGTGGTCGCTAGGTGTGCTGCAGCAAAGGAAAACGGGTTAAAAACCTTCATCTTTTAGCATAACTTTCTCATCCCTTATCCATTTCAGCCGATTTTTCTTCCTATCTTCTCCATTTTCCAAGCTCTTCAAGACCAATATGATGGATTTACATTCCAAGATAGCAAGATTTGGTATCTAGATCTCTTTCATCTTCATTTTCCTCCACCTCTCACAACCTCAAATCACCATTGTTGCAAGTGTTCTTCATTTCTAGGGTTTTGTTCAAAATCCTACTAGGTGAGCTATGTATAAACCTTTTGGGTTGGATTAATCTATGAATTAGAGTTGTGAACTAACCTAGGATTGATTTGAAATGATTTTAGGTTTTCTCTCATCTTCAACCTAGATTTGAGAATTGGGGGTTTTGGTTGCAAACTCTAAAGTGAGTTTCTAAACTTTGTTAAAACTTGATACACATCAAATTAGTTGTTCTAACATGAAATATGTGATTTGTGGCTTATGCTATATTGTGATTGAAGAACTAAGTGGTTAAGATGATAGGAAGGTTATGGGTGTACGATGTTAAGCATGTGATAAATCTATTGAGTAAAGTGATAGTATAAATGTGTTATGAAATTAATCTTGAATGTTATGTGACATTATACGCGATTATGGTAAGAGAGTTATTATGCCTCGATGTGAGGGGGCTCATTATAATTAGCAGTGGTCGCATTGTCCGACAAGGTATCACTAGTCAAAAAGTGAGTACCTAAGTCTCTACAAAGCACCATCAGTCAAAAGGTGGAATGCTTAGGGTCACTAGTCAGAAAGTGGACGGGGATATCACTAGTCAAAAAGTGATTGTTGCGATACTAAAGATTAAGGTAGATAATTGTAGTTGAGACTTAATGGAACGTTTATGTGTATGCTTTATGATTTACTTGTCTTGTACAACTCACTAGGCTTTCTGGCCTAACACTTGTGTGGTGTCGATGTGTATCACAGGTGCTAGTGACGCCGTTTCCAAGTAGGCGTTTGGGCTAGAGTGGGCATGGGGGGAGCATGAAGAGACCGGTTCTCTAGACCACGAGATTGACTGTAGATTGATAACCCTTTTGTAGTCTTCTTCCTAGTTAGGAACTAGACTAGTTGGTTATCTTATTGTTTGATTCAATTACAAACATTGTAATTATATATTACTTATACCCCTGTTTTTGGGAAGAGCTCACGCCTTGGCGTATATTTGAATTACCATCTTTCGGAAATGGAAGTTTTTGTTTACCCCAATTTTTGGGGTGTTACAGCGCAACATAAGTTTTACCATAAACCATTATAAAACCCCCACAAGCCAACTATGTTAGCACCACAACCCACCAAAACGGATACCCAATACATATGTATTGTAAATAAAAAAAGAAGAGAGAGAGAAGAGCGTAGAGAGAGATAGAGAGAAAGGAGTAAGAGAGAGAGAGCAGCTCAATCGGTTTCTACAAACCGATCACTCGACCCCGCCAATATCCCACCGGTGTTCGTACCGAGCCCACCCTAGCCCGCTACCGAGACCGCCGAGCCCCAACCGGCGCCACGCATAGGCTAATGGATTAATTTGTAAAAAGTAAAAATATTTTTTAATACACTTTAATTCATATACATTATTTATGTTTATATGATGAGAGTCCAAAATGAAAAATGAAAAAGTAACCATTAAAAGTATACTACATACTTAATTATAAGACTAGTAAATGTAACTTATAAATTAAAAAAATGAATGAAGGAGAGATTTAAGGAGGTGAGAGTGTGGTAATTGAACTGCTAATGTAAATTGTGTCTAGATACGTGATTAGGTTGGAAAACAATAAAATCGGCTTACTAGAAGACGACACGTCTCACTCAAGTTATATATTTATTATAAGTATAGATATATGGTCGGGTTCGGTGAGAAGTTGAGGTTAACATACGAAGCGTGAGAAATGATTATTCACCGGATGATGAGAAATAGATGCACGTTAAGATAAGATGCATTGAGATGGACTGAATCAATTCTCTTCGAAAACGCAATTATGAGAGGACATGAGAATTAACGTGATAAATGGTTGGTTAACTCAATTTCTCGCACGATCCTATGCTTATATATAGTAGGATTATGAGAGAAGTGTTATATTTCATGCCTATATATATATATATAGTGGAAATATGAAATATATGGAAAGTCAATGATGATGGAAATATGAAAATGTTTCATAGATTTTTATAGGATTTCATAGGTTTACATAGTTTATAATTTTTTTTTGTTCACAAATGATTTTGCACACACACACACACACACACACACACACACACATATATATAGAGGGGTGGGGGGGGGGAGAGGTTCAAACGAGAAACATATCAGCCACTCATCCGGTCAACAAATGCGGCTTTGACCGGTCCCTCTCTTTAATAATCTCTACCCTCCCATGAATCGCGTCAATCCTCCGTGATCACGTCCACCATAACCGTGAGATGAGTGGCTGAGATTGTTCCTCACGTTCTCTTAAATTGATATGCTTCTCGTTTGAACCTTCCCATATATATAGGGTTAGGCTAAAAATGTAAACTCAGTTTTGGTTATGAACGTGAGGACGAATCTCAGCCACACATCTTTGATTACGATGTACGCGATCACGGAGGATTGACGCGATTCATGGGAGGGTGGAGGTTATTAAAGGAGGGGACCCGGTCAAAGCCGCCTTTATTGACCGTATGAATGGCTGAAATTTGTCTTCATGTTCACAACCAAAATTGAGTTCACATTTGAACTTTCCCCTATATATATAATGAGAAATTGATGTTAACGTGGGAATGATTATCAACCATCGAATACACATTAGAATGAGATGTAATGGATCAATTCTTTTACAAGGAGCAATTCATGGGAAGCCACAAGATTATAAAGGATCAAAGTGCAAATCTACTTCTCATACTTATCCACCGTTATTCTCACATGATTCTTTGTCTATATTATATAAGATTTTCTATCACCAATCACGCCTTAAAAACGCCATAGTTAACTCAAGGCTTGTAGCCCAACGACATTTGGTGTTTGGTAAGGTGTTCTCCCTCCCCGTCTTGGACGTGGTGTAGGTTTATGTTTTGTTGCTATTAAAAAAAACTCAAAAGGCTTGACCACCACACTTTACATCCCTTAGAATCCTACTTTTTCATACCACTTTTTTTGACACAAACCCCCCTATGCTCATATGGTAACGTCCCATAAGATAAAGATTGAAACACAAGCAAAAGATGTAATCATTGAGCAAGATCACAAGCAACATATATACATATATCTATAACGATATGAAGATCTCTTCATATGTCCTCATCCAACTAGAGTTTATGAAATCATTTAAAGAACACAAAACTTTGAAGTAAATTAAAGTCTAAAGATGATAGATAGTATTATGATAGAAAGATGAGAAATACATTGAAGGAAGAGGAGGTACCTAATTCACATAAACCATAACTACCACCTCTTTTATGTCCTCCTTCCCAACCAAACAAAATAAAGATAAAAACACAATTTATAAAGAAAAAAGAAGAAAAAAAAAGAACCAGCCTTATTCCTTCTTAATTAAGCACACACAAAGGACCACTGCTCATCATCACCAGCACCCACATCACCTCCACCAGTAAACCCCTCGTCTGAATAATAATACTCATTCAGCCCATTTGCAGCACTCAAACCACAGGTTCCCACACTCAAATAAGGCATGTTATGAAACGATTCAGCAATCCCACCAGCCATTAAGGCTCCAGCCATCCCACCTTCATCATCCACATACTCCTCAATCCTATGCTTAAGCGTCTCAAACATCACCTCCGGTTCATGCTGCATGAACCGGAGCACATCGCTGCACGACGGTCCAGCCACGGCTCGAGTCACCGCGAACCCGTGCGGACCGTCGCTCTGCGAAACCCGAACCAAGCTCGGCCCACCAAATAAGTTATGAACACCACCAAGAGCCTCCTCATAAGCACCACCGAGGAACATCCCCAAATAGTACTTCCTCCCGCCATTCTCGCCTTCCAATTCGTGTAGCGGTAAGCTGGAATCCCCACCGATGAACCTATCGACCTTTCCGTCGCTATCGCAGGTCAAATCCGATAAAATCCCTTTCTTGGATGGGTATTCTTCTAGACGATGGATCGGAAGGATCGGAAACAACTGCCCGATCCCCCAGAAGTCCGGAATCGAAGTGAAAACCGAGAGGTTGATATGATAAGTGCTGATTGGATCAGACGCTCCGATCGCCTTCCCAACCAAATCACACAGCCCATCCACACCAGCCAACTGTTCCATACCCAAACTACCATCTTTAAACTTCTCAACACACCTCTGTTTCAGCTGATCACAATAAGCCAAGCAAGCTTCGTAGTCCCCTCTAATGGCGGACTGCGAGAGGTTATGGTAGTCTGAATGAGCCTCTTCAGGGAGCTGTTCACCAAACTGCTGAACGTCAAACGGAGATGATAATAAGCTTGTGGAAGAAGAAGAAGAAGAAGACGAGTAGATGCTTCTAGAAACCGCTTCGAATATAAGAACCGAATGGTGAGATACGATCGCACGGCCACTCTCGCTGCAAATCACCGGATGCTTCACCGATTTCCGATCACAAACGAACTTCACCGCCTCTACGACGGCGGCCGCGTATTCTTCCAAAGTATAGCCGACGGAGACGTCGGAATCGCCGGATTTGGAACCGTCGTAGTCGATTCCGAGACCACCGCCGATGTCGATGACTTTCATCGAAGCACCTAACCGGATAAGCTCGCCGTAGATCTGCGCCGCCTCGGCGACGCCGTCGGCGAGCAACGCCGTGGTCGGGATCTGAGATCCGATGTGGAAATGGAGCAATTGAAGGCAATCTAACATGGCGTGTTTTTCAAGCTTCTTCACAACACGGAGGATTTGAGTTGTTGTTAGACCGAACTTACCTTTCTCGCCGGAGGTCGATCCGAAGTGGCCGGAATGCTTCGTCCGGAGCTTGGCGCGAACGCCGACGACCGGAAGAACGCCGAGTTTCCGGCTCATTTCGATTACGGAATCGAGCTCTTCTTCCTGTTCGAGAACGATAACAGAATTCAACGAAAGCTTTCTAGCGATTAAAGCAAGCGATATGTATTCTAGATCCTTGAAACCGTTGCAGATTAGGAGAGATTCGGAGCTTCCTTTGCAAAGGCAGGTCATGGCGAGAAGAAGCTCCGGTTTGGATCCGGCTTCCAATCCGAATCGGAACGAGGATCCGAATCTGACAATGTCCTCCACAACGAACCGATCCTGGTTGCATTTCACTGGATAAACTCCCTGGTAATGGCCGCCGTAGCCTTGCGAATCGATTGCGGAATTGAACGCCGATTGGATCGATTCGAGTCGGTTCTTGAGGACGTCTGGAAACCGGACGATGAGCGGAAGCGGAAGCTCGAGGCCTCCGGCGGATTTCGAGTCCGTCGCCTTCTTCACCACCTTTAGGAGATCGATCTCCTGGTGGTCCATGGTTCCGGCGCCGTGCGGCCGGACGGTGACGTTGCCGGAGGAGTTGACGGAGAAGTAAGGCGCTCCCCAGCCATCGATACGGTAGAGAGCGGCGGAGTGAGACGGCGACCAATGCGAATTAGGTACGCCGGAAAATGTCTCCGGCGGAGGAAGAACAGTGTGACCGGGAGGAAGAGGAACGGCAACGGCGGCGGCGGCGGCGTCAACACAACACGCTAGGGCCGGCATCTCTTCTCTTCTCGATCTGTTTGTTAACCTAGGGGTTAGAAAGGAAAGAATCAAAGAATTCAAAGGACTGTTTATGGCAAAGTTTGTAAAGTTAGGGGGCTTTACAACCCGCCGAGGCCGGAGCCCCGGCTACCCCCTCAAAAGAAGCAGATGGAGATCTGAATCAAACCAGAAACAAACCCTAAGCTCCTAAACAACACTAAATTTTCCACAATTGCCCTTCAGAAGAAGAAAATTTAACAAATTGAATCCAAAAAAACTCAAATTCCGTTATCAAATCAAATCTAGAAATTCGACACTGATTCCACCATGCAAAAACTATGAAAACTGAGCACACCGGCGGCCGAATTTCCACCGGAAACCTAACGCCGGCGATTAGAGGTTAAAACCTAAAATGTTTTTTTTTAAAGAGATGATTCACGAATGTGAAATGGGCGAGAATTGCATGAAAGTCGATGGCTCTTTATATAGGGTCCAGAAAGGGCATCAATTCTTTTTTTCAGAGCTAAAGTTTCTAAACACAGATAAATGTACAACTTGTAATGCGTAATGTACGAATTATTGTAACGGTAGAGCTTGGTTTTAGTAGGAAATGGTGTGGAAAAAGAAAATCATCTTGAATTGGGAACTAATGTACATATTTTGTTGCATATGGTACAAGTGGATGAGAAATATTTAATTATTTATTGTTCTGGAAAAAAGAAGAAAAATCAAAATTTAAAAAGTTAACTTTTTTTGAACTTTATGTATAAATAAACGGTTGTTAGTAATTTCTGAGTAAAAGTAATCGTACAAGTTTTGATGCATGAAATACAAGTTAATGTTGGAATCATATTCTTTCTTTAGTAGTTACAGCTCTGGAAAAAGAAACTGAAACAAAAATCATGTACAACACGTGATGCATAATGTGCAAGTTAATGTTACAATTTATTCTGTATATGTGAAAATAAATCTATATATAATTTGATTATTGTAATTTAATTTTGGTTTTACGATATAATATATATTTATAATAAGTAATTTGTGTTTTTGCCATAATGCAATAATAATCATAATCGGAGTTAGGATCAGATGAGATCAAGTTGTTTTCGTGAGACCGGTGAGACTAACATTTTTTACACGAAACTTTACAATAAAACACTGTGAAATTTAAAAAAATGTTAAGTTCACGGTGTTTTTTAAGATGAAGGTTCGATATCTTTTACCTTCGCAACATTTTTGATGTGAAGGTTCGAATTACTTATTTGTTAACTTCACGGTTTTTTGAGCTGTGAAGGTTTCGTTTTTTGCCTTTATTTGGATTTTTTTCTCGATAATGTTTTTTAGTATGTTTTTACGATAAATGTTTGAATTTTTTTAACCTTCAAAGTGTTTTGCTGTAAAGTTTCATTTAAATAGTGTTGGTCTCACCGGTCTCACAGAAAAAGTTTAGTCTCACCGAAACCCAACTCATCATAATCATATTTGAAATTATTTATATAAAATAAGATAAATTTATAGTAAATTTATAATAAATTATTAGTAGTTGATATTATTTATAATAAATTTATGTACCTAACTAAATATAAACATAAATACAAGATAATATCTCATTTTAAATTTAAAAACCTTAAAATATAATTAGGATAATAGTTAAGTTTTAACCAAATATTTAATTATTATTTATATAAAAATTATATTATAATAGAAATAATTTGAATTAAAGAAATTACATAACTAAAACAATAACTTTAACTTTTAAGTAGTTAATTCCCTACTAGTATTCATATATTTTTCTCAAATTGTTATAATATCTTCAAATTTATATTTTATTAAAAAATAAAAACATTATCAATTTCTTAATAGCACAAAAAATCATATTATATCATCGTAAATACAAAGAATGAAATGAAACAGTAAAATTGGGATTTATCCATCGCTGCATTGTAAGAGTACGCTTCTAGTGTTTAATAAACTAGTTGCTAACCTAGTTGGTCATTGATAAGCTAATTGTTTAACCAATAAGATATTTGTTTAGCTAAAAAAGTAGCTATTAACCGGAAAACTAGTAGATTAACTAATTGTATTTAACAAAAACTAATTTATAAGTTAATTTAGAATTATAAATAACCAAAAAATATGCTAAAATTTTAACTAGTACTAACATTACATAATACAATTCAAACAATTAATATAACATGTAATATTACAAAGTCATTATTAATATAATATATTAATTTGTTAATATAATTAAATTTTCTTTTTGATTAATATATATAGGTTGATGTTCAAATAAGAATAAAAAATTAAGAAAGTGTTCATATAATATTGTTTTAATATACATATTTGAACCCATTATAATGAAAGAAAACAAGAGAAGAAAGAAAGTCCTCGACTATTGTTTTCCGCTCCTCAATTTATGGAGTACTAGCAGCTATTTAAATGGAAACTCAATTTTAATTGTAAATTTGAGGACAAATCTTGGCCGTTGATCAAAACTTAGAAACCTAATCAATGGTTAATAGCTAATCAATACATGTAAACCTTACTTTATTGTTTCACTTTTTGAATTAACTAATTTAAATATAAAAAAGATTTTAATGGATTTATAGACTTTTAAGTCTTTCGATCAATAGCGTAACCTTTAAGGATCACTTGTAACACGCGAATCCAACACATGTTAAACAACGTCTCATACTTTATCAATCCATCTTTTGTTTTTTTCACATTTTGATTTTAGGAGAAAAGATTATATCATAAACCAGAACTAAATTACTTTGTTATTAAATTCAAATTATATTATTATAGAAATAGTTTGAATTAAAGAATTTACACAACAAAAACTATAAATTTTAAGTAGTTAATTTGCTACTAATATTGATATATTTTTCTTAAATTCATATAGTATCTTTAAATTTATATTTCATTCAAAATAAAAACATTATGGATTCCTTAAAACCCAAAAAAATCATAGTATAACATCATAGATACAAAGAATGAAATGAAACAATGAAATTGGGATGCATCTCGCTACATTACGTAATTACGCTTCTAATGTATAATAAACTAGCCGCTAACCTAGTTGTTCATTGATAAGCTAGTTGTTTAGCCAAGAAGCTAATTGTTTAGCTAATAAATGATATGTTAGCTAGACAAAGGCTATTAGCTAAAAAAAACTAGTAGATTAACTAACTATATATGACAAAACCTAATTTATAAGTTAATTTAAAAATATAAATAACAAAAATTGTGCTAAAAATTTAATCAGTGCTAACATGACATAATAAAAATCAAACCGTTAATATAGTATGTAATATTGTTTATTAATACAAAAACACTAATCTATATATAATAAAAGAGTAACTGGTTTGACACATGTCGCGCTCTGAGTAACTCATTGACACGTGTCGCGCTCTGGTGAGCCATTGCCACATCATATGCATATGTGTCATGTGTCATATGTTGACACATGGCACTGATTTAAATTTAAAATTATTAAAAATTAATCCAAAATTATCTATTAAATATAACAAACTTTATCTCTATTTATTGGTATGAAGTCATCTATATCTCTATCTCTCTCCCCTAAATTGATATTTAAATACTAAGCAGATTCAACAAAAACCATATAAACCTTACCTTTTCCATTTTAATTTTTCTTCGTCAACCAATTTTTTGGAAGAACATTCATGCATAATTTTTTTTATTATTTTGTTTTTTTATTATTTGAAGAATGGTAAGAAAATTTGTGTCATTGTTTTCTTATGATGAACTAAATCATATGGTTTGATTTTCTCCTGATTTTGATAAACGTTATCAAATAAAAAATAAATATTTCATTTTAAATATAATGAAGATAATCATTGAGTTTTAATATAATAGTTAATTAATATTTTTATAACAAATTATTGTTAAACGTATCCATTATTATATTTCAATCCAAATACACTTTTGTATGTATACCTTTCTCTTTATATGTGAAAGTATATTAACGTCATTTTAAAGTCAAAGATAGTTTATAGTTTGATCTATAAAATGTCTTTGTTATATTTTCGTTGTTGATAATTTGATATCAATTGAATTAAATTAAAAATAAATAAAGTTTTGTTGTAGGATAAATGTGCCATCGTCTAAAGGATATGACGATAGACATTAGATAGAGATAGAGTTAGATTAGAACTACAATATCTCTTAGTTATCTTCATGTAATTCATCCCTATATAAAGGGTTTATGATTAATGAGAATGATAGATTCACTTTCTCTATTCTATTATTGTTCTGTTTACTTTTTCATTTAACACGTTATCAGCACGTACGTTCTACGAAGATTATCTAATCCGACACCAAACCTACTCATTGTTTCCGCTATCAGAAAATCAAAAAATATTATTGTTTGCGCTATTCCTCCATCAAGCAAATCAGGTACGATTTTCATTCTTTTATTTTTGATACCGTAACAAACTTTGATACCGTGATGATTGCTTGAAATTTTTGTTTCTTCCGTTGTGATGATTATGTGATGGTCAAATACATAATTGTGTAAACTATTTTCATGCCTTTTTAAGTTATAAAAAGAAATAAAAAAAAAGCTTAATGATATACACATTAGGCGGCAGTAAAAGAAAAAGAGGGAAATATGGATTTAGTTTTTTTTTTTCCCTTTTGTTTTTCAGGATGATTTAACATGCATATCTTGAGTGTTTTGTTTTTCTTTATTTACTTAAACTGCAAGTCCAATGTTTTCTTAAACTTATATATTATTTAAATATGCCACTTTACAAAATTCGTATGCTATACATAAAATTATACATAAAATTATATAGGGGTATTAATGCTTTGATATTTTTAATTGCTTTGCCTACATGTTTATTTTACTTTAAAATTTTAAAATTAAACTTTAGCAATATTATGCTTTTATTTTCTCACAACTACAAGAAGACAAAAGATCATATTATATATCAAGCTCTTGCTAATTGCCATTGTTTGTTGCATAGCTTAATTAGGCATATGATACAAGTAATTGGTATTTATGGTATTAAATCACTATTAAGTTTATGAATATTAATTGATTACCTATTTCACTCTTAATTGATTCATCGATGTCTAACTGATTTGTTTATTAAATTATACTTGTTTATTTTTGTTTTCTTGCTATAATAACAATGCCATAATTATAATTATACATTTATACATAGCTTGCTTAATTATAGTTTTTTTATGTTTGACATAGTAGCATTGTCTTATCGTTAATTAATTTAATTGATCCATATTATTTATGCATTTTGTTCAAAATTGAATTTAAGCCTACCACCATATTTATTATTTAAGTGTTTATCTCAATCAATCTACATGCTTATCTCAATTATAGGTTTCTACGTATAATTTTTAATTTTACAATTATTATGGAAGTTACACTTCCACCCCATATATTTTGGTCTTTTTATTACAAGCTTCAAATACCTTATTATAAGTTCGTACTTGTATAATAAAGTTTTTGAAAGTTACACTTTCAAACCTTCATGAATGTTAGTCTTTTACTAAAGGCTCTAAAAGTATTATTATGATGTTATTAAAAGCTTGAGATTAGACTTTATGCAACCAAAATTTATTTGTCTCGTGACAAAATCTCTCAAAATACCATTAAGGTATTAAAACCTTCTAATTGGCTTTACATGCCAATGTCTTATATTCATTTTGGCCTCTTGCCAAAACGTCTAAAACTAACAATGATATCTTCAAATTAAATAAATCGCAAAATATCATTTGGATTTTGTCAAACGGGTGTAAATAGCTCTAAGGTTTGTAGGGATTTAAGCAATCCTTGTGATTCCCCTCCTACCTGGAAATCCATAGATTGAGTGATTTGTTTTTATGACATAATGTAATAACATAAAAATTCAATATTGTTATGATAATGTAATTTCATACATCATCAAAGATACATTGTTTTACAAAATCATATATTATCTCTTATACATGTAACTAGTTGAAATAACCCATGTATGATTCAATGTCCTAAACTCAAAAGAACTTGAGTACAAATATAAATATAAATATCCAATGTAAAGACTCTTTTGTTAGAAAAAGGTACAAGAATATACCTAAAATCCATCAACTTCATATTGACCCAAACCAACCTCGTCAAAAGGTACAAGAAAATGCCTTGAGATTTTTGAGACGACACATCAATCACAATCTTCATATGGAACATCGACACCTAGAATCCCTCAAGAACCATGGGACATCCTCAAAAAGAAAATTGGGATGTATATTATCATGTATTTTCCAACCTAATTGTACAGTGGAATGAAACCCACTTTCTCGATTAGAAGGCGATTGATTTCAACAAAGAAAATGTTGTGTCTCAAAAAGCAACTCAATTTTCGTGACATGGAACTCGCAGAAGATTACATAATTTATAACATTATTTCCACCCTTTTATATACCATCATGTTTTGAGACCGCATGTCGGTCTTAGCTTTTATAAGAAATACGTTCAACTAGAAACATCCAAAGAATTGTTGGATGTCCTAAAAGTTGAATAGATAGTATTAATGGAAATATACTTTTCTAACTAATTGTAAGCAGAATGAACCAACTTACTCGATTACAAAAAGTAGTTGATGTCAACCAAGAAACGTTGTCTCAAAAATATGTCTCAATCTCTATGGCAAGGAACTCATAGAAGATGGCATAATTTATATATATCAACAATCGTACTAATAAACTAGTATATGTATGTTGGAATAGAACTTTTAGACAAAACCATCAACCTACTGCAAGTGGTTGAAAGACATAACATTGTTTTTTCGAGTAATAAAATTAGACGTTTCAGGACAAAGAAAATTCCCCAAAGCAACAATGAAAGCGGTAGAGGTGGAAACAACTCCAAAGAATTCTGAGTTTAACAAAATTTTACACATGTGACATTTATGAGCCATGTGGATGAGATCCTCAAAGGTTAGGGGTCAGGATAAGAGTCAGAAAGGATTTTTCAATACATTGAGCAAATATACAACTATTGCCTCATGCAATAACATTGGTACATGTGTGCTACCATTGAATACTAGTTATTAAAAAGTATATCTTATGAACTAGATCAATTTTTAATAGTATCAAATAAAAAGTACATATCAAACCAATTATATAACTATTGTCGATGTAACGAAATACATCAAAACAAATACAAAACTCCAATATTCTCCGTTCCATGTAGGAATGTATCGAGGAGAATTTAAGTTTGTAAAACCTCCCACCTAATCTAAAGAAATAGATTAATATTAATTTCCCCAACATAATAATTAGACAATGAACTGTCATATTAATGGAAACCTTGTTAAGATACTTGTATCAATTTAAAATTATACGAATATAAATGGGTATATACATCAACTCTAATTATATGAAAGGAATATATATTAGAGAAATTAATGTGTCAAATCAGTGTATTATCTAAGTTATTAAATCATATCTTGTCACCAATAAAGAACTTTGGGACAATGAACACATACATGTTTCGACATAACCATATATGCACAATGGTCATGACATAGAAATCTGTGTATTAAAGATACACATAGACACATTATTCGATTGAAAGGAAAAATGGAAACACAACTGTTGAGTTCTCCAGCACAAGAAGCAACCCCCCTATATGCCTTATCGAATACCGATAGTTTTATATACCCTAATCCTTAGCTACGACAGGAATGAGACCATCCTAAAGCTAAGACACAATACATAAATATTCCATTCTTACAACAAATACAAGGTTATATTTATGGACATAAACAACCAGAAAGCGGATCATTAAAGTACTTTATGGTTCTGGTTTCGACACGATGAACGCATGTCGTATTATTGTCCACATGAATTGTTGCATTCCTAGCACTAGTTATATGTCTAAGGGCTCACCACCCTGATTGTCTCATCAAGTCTACATGACTTCGAATGCTAGAAAATTTACATCATAAGGACTTGATGGTTATTGCATAAATATATATATATATATATAGTGAGATCAATGTAAAGTCTCATATACCCCATGTATAGATAAAAAATGGTCTCATCAAGTAGTAGAAGTTGTCATCAAAGGAATGTAGATGATAACTATAGCATTGGTTATGCGCACCAATTTACATACATATACATGGATTTTGCAGTATTAAATGCAACTTTACCTATTTGTTTTTAGACTCACAACTAGCCAACCAATATCATGCATACCAGTTGGTAACTGGATATAAGCCTGATCATTTACATTTATGCATGTTTGATTGTGCAGTATATGTGCCAATTGCGCTCCACCAGCGCACCAAAATGGGTCATTAAAAACGATGAAATATCTATGTTGGTTATGGATTTCCAACAATTATCCGCTATTTAAAACCTTTGCCGGGTGATTCTTATACCGCATGATTTGCGGATTGTCACTTTGATGACAGTCTTCCCGTCGTTAGGGGGAGATAGGAAAAAGTATTTTCCAAAGGAACGACGGGAACTGTCACGAAATATTTTCATTTTGATCCCCAAACTTCATAAAGTAAAGTTGAAGTCAAACGAATCAGACTCGATACCTGATACGTTTAATGTTATACAAGAAGTGACAATATAGTATATACAAGCTGCAAATATACCCGTAAAGTCAAAAAGTCCCTAAACAAGAGCACAACGCCGTTGGAAAGAGCGTTGCGGTCACACATGGTGGAGGTGTGGTTGAGGCTGTAGCTCCCAAAAGGAAATGGGGGAAGCTACTTGGTTCGATAGATACTCATCTAATGGAAGAGAAGAGTAAGGCACAACCTAGATTTATCATCAACTTTTTATGAGATTATCTTTGATTATAAACTATGTCCATGAATCATTACTGGAGGACGCTCCGAAGTTAATATTGATTCCAAAAGATCAAGAAAATCTCGAATGAATATGAATCGCTGGACAGATCATATCTAATGATGATATATTTGCATATATCGTTGCTTATGAAATGATAAAGCACGATGGCATCGAACCATGCTTAATTGAAAAATATCAACATAAGCAAATTGGCCTACATAAGCAATCCAGGATTTTATAATATTTAACAAATGAACAGGTATTTGGTTCGGTAGTGCTAACCCACCAAGTGTAAAGCCTGTAGGACATAGATAAATCATTTGTCTAGAAAAGCGTACTGAGAATAATTAAGTTGTAATGTATAAAACTTCCCTTTGGCGCAAGGTTTCTCACAACGCCCTGGATTGACAACGAGAATTACTCTCATGTAATGAACATTAAAACGTTCTGCTAATTATTTAGCATAGTAGTTTCCGAAGAACTGGAAAATGCAGCTCATTAATGTGGTTAATATATATCTATGGGGATCTAGATTAAAAGATATATAAAAGTAATTCATGGAATTACATTTACCAAATTAAATAATTCTAAACCACAAAGTGCATTTTATTAAAGCTAAAACATTCTTAGAACGATGAACTGTGCCCTTGCGTATTTGTTTAGAAAAACAAGTTCCAGATATTCAGTGTAGCTTTATATGTCGATGTTATGAACATAATAGCACTCTTGATGAAATAAGAGAAATCACAAGCTACTTGAAACTTGAATTTGAAATGAAAGATCTTGGGAAAACTTGGTTTTTAAGCTAAGACACCGAGTTTGTGGAATATTAATCCACCAATACGCGTATGTCCCAAATGATCAGGCGATCTAATATGGACAAAGTGTATATGGCTAGCACTCCCATGATCGGTCAAAGTGTTAATAAGGAAATATCTATTCCGTCTAAAGGATGATGACGAAGAGGTGTCGGAGCTGGAATTCCTTACCTAAGTACAATAGGCGCATTATTGTACTTCAGATAATACACGTGACCATATATCATATCTCTCGGTCAACTTGTTAGCTAGATTTAGCTCAGCGCCTACGCAACGTCATTGGAATGATATCAAATTAATATTTTGGAACCATTGACATGGGCTTATAATTTCCCTAAAGAAAGAGGGTTAGGTTGATAATGGAATTTCAATACCTACCTATGAGCGACTAATGTAATAGTCTACTGGTAATTATTTGCTGATATTAGGTATCTATCTGACGCATATAAAGGTTCCCATATTGGATAAGGAATTATCATAGGGAATATGTTGATTGCTTGAAAGTAAACTAAGCGAACCTTATATAACTACCTCTTCTGACTACTCTAGCAGTATTACTCTAGAGTAGACTATTTTTTAGTGTACATGATTAAGGACCATCATTACACATACTAGAAGAGTTAGTATCTTCGGTTAAACAAATACCCTACCTGCATAAATGAACATAATGCATCATATATCAAGATACATCAAGGGTTATAACAAAAAACATATTCTACTTAAGTTGTTATACTGTCAGCTATAATAAATTCTCCGTTAGATTTAAGTAAAGCAATTAAGATGTCAGAAGGATGTGACATATTTTACTAAATCATTACCTGAAACCACATTTGGGAAACATGTAGATAGCATTTAAATACAAATGTTTCTGAACTCCCTTGATTAATGCATGAATCAGGGGGAGTAGTAGACAAAAAGGGGAGTCTACTATATTGGTATGTTGTGCTCTTTCCTTCACCCAAGATTTTATTTTTCCCACCGGGTTTTGTTCCTTGGGGTAAGGTTTTAGTGAGGCAACAATGTATATACCAAGTGTTTTCTTAACTCTCATGATTAATGTACAAATCAGAGAAAATATTAGACTAAAGGAAGAGTCTATATTGCAAAGAAGCTGGTGCGTTGTACTCTTTCCTTCGTCATATTTTTGTTTTTCCCACTGGGTTTTTATTTTGGCGTAAGGTTTTAACGAGGCAACAATCGTGCACCAACATTCCCTTGACTCGGCACAAGGGGGAGTGTTGTAGGATAAATGTGCCATCGTCTAAAGGATATGACGATAGACATTAGATAGAGATAGAGTTAGATTAGAACTACAATATCTCTTAGTTATCTTCATGTAATTCATCCCTATATAAAGGGTTTATGATTAATGAGAATGATAGATTCACTTTCTCTATTCTATTATTGTTCTGTTTACTTTTTCATTTAACAAGTTTGTATTTTTTTTTAATATAATTAATGTATTTGATAGAAAATAATATTGATGTTAAAAGATCAATAGCACAACAATTAATATTTGTAATATAAGGTTTTTGGCATGACTTAATTTCTTGAAATTATCCCGTGTATTACACGGGATTAAAACTAGTAATATAATATGTTAAATCTGTAATTATAATAAATAAGTAACTAGAATGATACGTGTCATTTTTGTTGAGCCGAATTTCGTGTTTTTCCACTTAAACACATATTTAGACAATTTACATTAGCATTTAATTAGCAAACCACGTCCAACCCTAAATGTCTCATTAATTCAACCTTTTAATTATAAGCTACATTAATAAATTATGTATGTAGTTTACGTTTAATCTCTTACTTTTTCATTTTTCATTTTAGACTTTTATCATATAAATATAAATAATGTAAATGAGCAAAAATGCATTAAAAATATTTTTACTTTTTACAAATTATACCATTGTAATTGTTTCATCAATACCTTTGAAATAAGCTCAATGTAAAAATATCTTTGAATCTAATTATAGAGTAAAATATGATTTAACCCCTAAACTTTACGTTTAAATATAAGAAGCCACCAACACTTGTTCCCCTTGATTACAAGAAGTACGAGTGTTTTGAGTTAACATTTAAAGATCACCTAACTTACTAAGAGCATCTCCAACAGCTTCCCCATATTTTCTCCAGGGAATCAAATGCCAAAATCTCCAAAAACAATTACATCCATCTCCAACAGATTCCCCATTTTAGAGAATCCAACAACAAATAAAATTATTAAAATATTCAATACATTAAATTATTTGGTGGGTGTGACATTTTATTTGGTGAGAAAACCATTAAATTATTATTTCTCTCTCCTTGGAAGTATATTTGGAGTGATCTCCAAATATGGAGAAAAACATCCTTTCTCTCCAACTTTCTCCATTTTGGAGACAAGTATGGAGAATCTGTTGGAGCATAAAAATAGCCAAAATCTCCATTTTCTCCCTTTTTTCTCCATTATGGGGATGCTGTTGGAGATGCTCTAACAGTAAAAGAAGTGGGCGTGGTGGTAGGCGTGTGGTCAAATAACCACTTGAGTGGTAGGTGTGATTGCCCACTCCCTCATTGTGTGGTGGGAGTGTGTGGTTGGTGAAGACCACTTTCAATGAGGCGGTGTGGTGGTGATTTTTATGTATTCAAGTGGGTTTTTCATTTTTATTTTTAAAGTGGTGGAGAGTAACTATTACAGATTTGAGTGGTGTTTGAGTGGTAAGTAAAAAGCTGATATGGTGGTGTGGTGGAGAGTAACTACTCCTTTTACTCTAATGGACTGACCTTTGGGAGCCTTATTGCATTCCCAATTCCAAATCCAACAATCACCTTCCCAACAACACCCGTTCTCGAACTTCATCCTCTTATCACTTTCTAAACTGAACAAATGATGAAAATGATCACAAAATCGAAGGGTCCTAACCAAAATAAGACTGAGGAACCGTCACCAATTTTTTTCCCGTGAAGGATGTAAAAAAGGCTACACTAACGAGTTTATGGTGGAACTAAATGAAACAATGTTGTTCCGAAACACTCATTATTTTTTGTGAAGATTTCCCTATGTGTCCTAAACTGCCCTCACAACTATTCATATTACTAGCAATTTCGACCCACATCATCCACAACCGCTTGCCAAACCGAGCGTAGTTCATAGCCTTTAGACGTCCTATACTAGCCGTCCCAAGTCAAGATGCGAGAGCATAAAAATCCACATAACCCAAAGCATTTTTTCTCACCCTCCCGAGTCAACATGCGAGGGCATAAAAATCCACATAACCTAAAACAACTTATTCTCATCGTCCCTACCCCCCTCCCAAAAAAAAGTTCTTCTCACTTTGGCAAGTAATAAGTCACACTTCACAACACATAGAATGATGAGAAAAGTTTAAAGGGAGGCTACCGAGTATCAATTTAACAAGATTAATAGGCATCAAAGGACAACGTTTTTTCTTTTTTAAGCTGCCAATTTCTTCGAGAATATTTCATTCACTACATTCCACCTCCCAAATCTTATTGTATTTGCACCCACCAGTAAGCCTAAATAATCAAATGGGTGTGAGACTGCTATATAACCCGTCTAAACAACCATACTTTCCACTTCACGCAATGAAACCCCCACACCGAACAACTTAGTTTTCAGTTTTTCACTAAGCTTACCTTGAGGCCTCGAGGCCAATTTATAGTAGTGGAGTATTAAGAGATTTCTTGCATTTTACCGTTCTCCAATAAAGATTGCATCGTTCGCGTATTGGGGGTAAGGGTAACACAATTTCGTCTTTCTCGACCTTTACACCATTGAAAACTCCTTGTGAACCCACTTCTTTCATTGTTTCATTTAGTCCCTCCAGAACGATTATGAAGAGAAACGAGGATAGCGGATTGCGTTGTCTAACTTTCTTTGACATACAAAACCATTTATGAGTAAGGAAACATATGTAGGCTAAAGTGTAATAACCGGAATTTAAAGATCATCCATTTATTTATGTTAGCAAACTTGGGGGCTTAAATTGTGGTGGCCAAAGTGGTATTTTTGAAACTTCTTAATGGTATTGGCTTAGGCCATTTTTGGAAAAGATTAGGTGAGGCCTGGCTCGAACCCATAGTATTTAATGACTGATTTAGGGATTTTTGCCATTTAAGGCAAAATAATCTTGTGACGTGAGTGTGTGTTTGAGAGCAGCAAAAGAAGGTAGAGAGGAGAGGGAGGCTACCTCATCATCTTCATCAACCGACCATTCTTTGGGTAAGATTTATCTTCATCTATCAATTTTAGCTTTGCCTGTGATACATTAGGAAGTTGATGTAAATAGTTTGGAATAGAAGTATGGGGTATTAAGTTGTTATGGGTTTTTGTTTTGAGATCCCAACTATCGGGAAACCAGAAGTCAGACTCGGATTACCCCCAAAGTCCGACTCGGATTATTGTCCCAATGTTCGACTCGGATTATTGTCCCAAATGCGACTCGGATTATCCCAAATCCGACTCGGATTATTGTTTCGAATAAGTCCGACTCGAATTATTGTTCCAAAGAAGTCCGAGTCGGATTATTGTTCCGAAGAAGTCCGACTCAGATTACCCCAAATCCGACTCAAATTATTGTTGCAAAGAAATTTGACTCGGAATATCCCAAAATCCAACTCGGATTGTGTAATCCTATGCCCGGGGTTAATTTTCTGAGGAAGAGCCCGGTAGTATTCTAGGAAAATTTTCTCTAGCGAAACCCTCGTGCTATGTTTGCCTAGGAAAATCATAGTTAGAGAATTAATCAATTCTAAGTATGAACTATTTTTGCTAGAGATTGTTTGCATGTTCGCTAGACGGGAAGTACCGGTGTGTTTGGGCTAGGACCAAGTGAGTTCCCTTGCCAAACCCCTTTTTTGATAAACTGAGAATGTTTATTGAAATGTTTTTATGAAAATGTAATGTTGATGAATTGTTGAATAACTGTAAATTAATGAGCATGCTTATAATAAACTGCAAATGTGTTTAAATGTTTGGGGTGGGTTGCATAGTGGGCATTGTTTACCAAGGGACAGTGTGTCTCTTGGGAGTGAGGGCGTAGTGTGGAGCACAAATCTGTTTCGTCCTTCCTTAAAAGGCATCTACACGGGAGGCCTGCCCCTAAAGGTGTTTAACGGGATTTGGGGAGTCTAATGTGGCCCCCGTCCAACGTCATGGGGTGACAAATTTTTTGTCCACCATGCACCACCGGCGGATTTCCTAACTGCTTTATACTTAGGCCAGCGGGCCGTTTTGCAATGAAACCTTTTTTAGGGATTTCACTAGACCTCATGGTCTAACCCTCGCTTTCCAAATATTTTAAAATATTTTCAGGAGTTGAGCGAGATTTCAGGAAGGGTAAGGAGAAGGCACGCGGTTAGACGGTGATCCATACTCGTCATTAGTTAGTTGTTTATTTTGGACATTTTGATAATATCTGAGTTGTGAGTGGTTGTTCCACTGGCATTTATGAACTTGCCTTTTGATGATGTAACTGACCTTCAGGCCATTTTTAGATTATCAAATAATATTTCTACTGCGTTAGATCGCTAGGGCATTATTTTTATATTGTGAGATTTGGGTTGTTACATAAAAACACCCTTTTTATCCAGTTGCTCCATTTCAAGCTAAATCCCATCTGACTAAATGTAGATTGAATACACCTTTTTATCCAATTTTTGACGAGACTTTTTGATGAAATCAACCTTTTCATTAGCTATCAGAAGTCCATAGAAAATAAATCTACTCTTGATGAAAGCTTTTTAGGCATCATCGATAACCTCACCCAATGATGTTCTTACATCTTTCCACCAGAGCCTTTGCGATGATTTTATTGTAGCAACCGAGAATAATGATATGTCTAATATCCTTACATTTGAAAGCGTCACCAATTATGGGGGTACCAAATGGTTTCAGGATTCTCCCGCCTAATATCTGGACGCATTTTACGCTTTCGATTCATTTAGACTTATTTGATTGACATGTGTCATCCTATTTATCTCTTACTTTTTAGTTATTTATTTTATTTTTAAGTTTTAATGATAATCACTAAGTTTTAACATAAAACTTAATTCATTTTTTTTATGAAAAAAATATTATTAAACGTAAGTTAAACTATAGTAAAAAATTAAAATTAAGCGAATTGTATAAAAAATCTACGACTTCATATAATGCATATTATTTAATTTTAATCTAAGTAAATTTAGAACGATTATAATAATACTATTAAATGTAAATTAAATTATAAAAATAATTTAAATTAAACAAATCATATTTATAAGGTATGATTTTTTTATAATTACCCCGTATATTACGTGTAATCAAACATGCTTAAGAGCATTCATAATATATGGGTTTTTTACCTAGCTTTTTCAAAGCTTTTTTATTACGCATTATTGACACCTCAACAACCTAAAAACCTTTACATATTTCCACTATGTGAAAAACCTCATCCAAATTTTTTCAAAATTTTCAGAGTCCCACAATTTTAACTTTATATCATTAAAATTTTTATTTATAGAAATAAATACAATAAAAATAATACAAAATATATATTTACTTATATCGAGAAAATACTAGTGCATTAATTATGTATTTTTTATACATATTTCATATAAAAACTTATTGTTAAAAAGTTAACAACTTAAATAAAAGAGTAAATTACGGATTTGGTCCCTGTGGTTTAGTGGTTTTTATGGATTTGGTCCCTGAACTTCATTAATTATGGATTTGGTCCCTGTGGTTTGCAATTTCTTTTGAATTTGGTCCCTAGACCAAACTTCTGTTTATTTTTTCTGTTAACTTTAAGGGTAAATGTGTCATTTTGGTATTTATTTTATTTTAAAATAAAATTTGTTATTTTTCTTTGTTGTCTTTTAGTGTCACTAATGAAGTAATGACACGTGTGGATTTTAAAAGAAAAACATAAGGGGTTTCTCCCCCACATGAAGCAACAGCGCCGTCAGTTCTCTACCCCAAACCTCCTTTAGCTTTTTCCGGCAGTATTTTCCGGCGAGGATCCCTCCTTCTCCTCTCTCTCCATCTTGAAAAGATCGTTTTCTCTCACACCTACTATCTTTATTCAGACCCCATCTGATCTAACTCTGAACAGATGACTTAATTGATCTTCTTTCAGCTTTCAATCAGAACCCACAAAAACAGAGCATCAAGAACAACAACAAAATCAGCAACAAAGGTAATGGCTTGATGATGATAACAAACAAAACCCTAAAATATTAGATTGATTAATGTTCACAATACTGAGTTTGACTTTTCTTTTTTCAAGATATCTAACATGGGTTTTGCTTGTGATATAGATATAGATGTAGATATGCAAATCTTATCAGATCCCAGTATTTAAATCTTAATGCTATGGCCTTTTAGGGTTTTGACTATCTTTTCTTGAATTTGGGGTTTTTGGGTTTTGGTGGCGGAGATGGTGGCTCAGGCCGTGCCGGTGCCGGAATGTTCATCCAAGATCTACCTGGTGGTGGTGATGATGGTGGGTTAATGGTGGTGGTGGTGGTGATGGTGATGGTGGATTAATGGTGGTGGTGATGGTAATGGTGGGTTAATGGTGGTGGTGGTGGTGATGGTGATGGTGGGTTAGTGGTGGTGGTAATTGTGATGGTGATGGTGGGTTAGTGGTGGTGATGGTGATGGTGGGTTAATGGGTGGTGGTGGTGGTGATGGTGATGGTGGTGGTGGTGATGGTGATGGTGGGTTAGTGGTGGTGGTGGTGGTGGTGAATGGTGATGGTAAGTTGGTGATGATAGGTTAATGGTGGTGGATTAATGGTGGTGATGATGGGTTAGAGTTTAATACAATTCACACATGTATATATTACATATATATATATATATATATGTAATGATTAGATGGAGGTCACTATGTATATTATGATAATATTTAAAGTTTAATAATAATCTAATAAGTAAAGAAAAAGACAAAAAAAACATAAGGACAAAAAAAGAGGTAATAAAATTTAATGCTAAAATACTTAAAAGGTAAAAGGACCTAATTACCCTCAATTTTAACAGATCAAGTAGACGTCAGTTTGGTCTAGGGACCAAATCCAAAAGGAATTGTAAACCACAAGGACCAAATCCATAATTAATGAAGTTCATGGACCAAATCCATAAAAACGACCAAACCACAGGGACCAAATCCGTAATTTACTCTAAATAAAATTTAAATATGAAGACTTTATATAAGAAATATAATTGATTAATACGAGACTTTTATAAAATTTTAGAAATTTAAAATAAATTAAATACGAAAAACCATTGAAAAAACAGATCGTGCAGTTACGACCTATGACGCAAAAACTCAGAAAAAACCTCACCCGAAAACCTTTACACTATGTAAAAAATTTTAAAGCGAGGTTTTTGTTTTTTGAAAAACCCTATTATACTTTGGATGCTCTAATAATTTTAAAAAAATCAAAAACATATTTGTAAATTCTAGAAATGGAGTGACGGTATGTTACACATCTTTTCATAGATACACGATACAACCTCGGGTCGCCGCGTGTCCTATGATATACTCTTTCATATCGTGTGATAAACGCGTCAAAATATCGGCATTTTGCCGTGATATTGAAATATATATTTATTTATTTTGCCAAATTTCCTGGTTAACTCAAGATGAAATACGATAACACTTTTGAGAATACCCAACAAATAATATATTGACACGTGGACAAATAAGGGTGAGCAAACACGAATACCTAGCTAAAATTTATTGAATACCGGAATTGAAATCGGTTGCATCGGTTCTTTATATTTGGGAACCGGTCTTGGAACCGTCGGTTTCGATTCCAAAATCAGATACCTGGTATATAATTTTTTTTAAATATTTTTTATCGTTTTATGCTAATAAAAGTAATAATTAGTTATTATTTTAGTCCTAACGTAACAAAACAAATACTACAAACGATGAAAATTTATCTGATAAACTAAAAGCTAATAATTATATAAATAACTACGAACATTTTTTGAAATGAAAATAAACCAAAAGCACAACTTGAAATGATAAATATGATAAAAAATATCGAAAAGAGAATACGAGTGAATAAACTAGTCATAAGTGTATATGTGTAAGGTTGTGTTTGTTTTTTCCACTTATCACTTTTTCAGCACTTTTTGGGGGCAAATCACTTATTCGGTCAGTGGTTTTCTCATTCAGACTGTTTGTTTTTTTATTTTATTAAGTGCTACTTATCACTTTTTCACCACTTACCCAAAAAGTGATGGTTTTTTTCATTAAGTTTGGACTTGTTTGGATTGTTCATTAAGCTTGGACTTGTTTGGATTTTTCATTAAGCTCATTAAGCTTGTTTGGATTGTTCATTAAGCTCATTAAGCTTGTTTGGATTGTTTTATAAAGCTCATTAAGCTGCTGGATTGTTAAAGTTTACTATTGTACTTGATTGAGTTGACGTATTTCAGTTGATTTTAGTTCTTATGAATAATCAGATTCAGATTCAAATGTTTGACAGTTTACAAAAACAAACAGTCTTAACAAATTCAGATTCAGTCTTCAGCACCACCACTTAACTATCGGAAGTGGAAATAGATTCAGTCTTCAGCATCACTTAAAAAACAAACAGCACCTAAGTGTGTAGCTGTAAAAAAATAAAATAGTATTTTCAATTTTTGTTTGATTAAACATAATAAACATGTAATTATTTTTATTAAAATATAGCGGAACACCGGTTCCGGCAAGTACCCGGCGGTTAGCGATTCCAAAAAAAAAATTAGATCCAGAATTGAAAACGGTCCCAACAGGTTCCATATATTAGGAACCGGAACCAATCACACCGGTTCTGGATCCGGAACCGATAGTTCCGAAGCGGCTGCGATTCCAAAGGCGAGTATCCGGTTTTGATGTTCACCCTTATATGGTAGAGACTTACAAGATCGAATGAGTGGCTGAATTAACATGAAAAATGTAAAATAATTACATTTAAATCATTAATCATTTTCAATTTCATGTTTTTTTTCTTCATAAATTATGTTTAAGAAGAGATTGATTCATTGCATATTCGCTTTTCATCTAACTACTGATAATTAATTATTTTTCATGTTTCTTGCCTTAATCCTAATTTTTCATCATAACACAACCCTTAGGAGGCGTTTGGTTCGCATGATTGATGGAATTGGAATGACCAATTCCATTGACCAATTCCATTGACCAATTCCATTGACCAAATTCCATGGTCCCGTTTGGTTTACGAAATGTTAACTAAAGAATCCTTCGAATTCCTTTAAATTCATAATATAGTTTAAAGCGGTTCGGTTTGGTTCGGTCTTTGGAGAAATCGAAGATGTTCGGTTCGGTTCAGTGTTTCCCGGTCGAGATGGAAACCAAAACTGCAATCAAAACATTTTCGGTTCGGTTTTCCCGGTCGAGATGGAAACCAAAACCGAAATCGAATCATTTTGTAATGGGAGGCATACCTAACTCACTCAACGATTGTGGCTATAAGGATTTCCGGGCTCGAACACTGCCTCTCACCCATTATCAACCGGGATACTCATCATTGACACAACTAAAATGGTTTTGTTATGATTTTCTTCTTATAAAGAACAACATTTCCGCTTCACCCTTTCAATTTTCTCTATTTTTAACTTCATTCATTGGATCTGATATCAATAAAATATAACGTCAAATTACTTTATTTTCATCTTATGTATACTTTTATAAAATTAATTTGCGATCGCTCATAATTCTATCTTTTGAAAACAAATCAAAATATCTTTTTCATGCAATTGGTCAATCAATCATTATATAATCCTGCCGTCCCAATAAACTATTAAAAGAATTTGGTCAAATTTAAGCAACATAAGTGATAATACGAGATTTAATTTTATATTATCTTAAAAAAATTAAAAGAAATCCGTCAAAATATGTTGGTTGATTGCATATTCCAAAAAGTTTGGGCATGGGATTCTTGTAATGAGTCAACATCATAACCACCAATGACACCTTATATTGAAGACAAAATTTTTCAAATTTGATTCTTTAAAATCATATAAATTAGTTTTAAACTTTAAATTTGATAAATTACTCTTTTAGAAAAGAATAACATTGAGGATTTTTTGGTTATATAATCTATTTTATTTTAAAATATAAACATAGTGATGATGAAAGAAATATTTTTGTATAACAATCAATTAATCGAAAATCATGTCCATTTATTACAAAATTATGATGAATCATGGATTAAAGAATTTTGATTTGAACACGTATTATGTAGTAATTTTTTTCTTCTATACATACATGTTTTTCTCAAGAAATATGCTCTAGATTTTTAAATATATTCTATATAGAAATAAAGAGTTAAATAATTATTCAATATAGCAACTTCTCATACTTCTACATTAATGCATGCACCATATTTAGGGAAATTCCTAAAACTTTATCCAAAATGGAGAAAGTAATCTAAAGTAACTTAAGAGCATCCACAATTGAGGTTTTTTTTTGAGATTTTTATAAGAACCACCACTGTAGGATAAAGGTTCTTGTCCAATCACAGGTTCTTATTAGAACTCAAGGCATGAACAAGAATTCAGGTTCTTGTAATAGTTTCCTTCTCTGTTATATAATAATTTACATAATAAAAATTATATTATAAATTAGAAAAGGTAGGTGAGGTTATTGAGGTGACAATGATATGGCATAAAAAATATGATAAATAGGATTTTTAGAAGTTCCACCACGATAGATGCTCTAAATAAAATCGATTTTGACATGAAGTTTAAATAAAAACCCTTATCAACCTCGTAGTTGTGTAAATACTTCTAACATGATAAACTAGTCATTATCTTATTTTAATTATTAGTGGACAAATAAATAAATTTTGTGGGTGAAAACTTTATAGAAAAAGATTCATTGTAATTTGTATAGCTTGCAATAAGTTAAAACAAAAATATATACTACATTCATCAGAAATAAGTATTAATATTAGTTGAATTGTTTGATGATCATGAGAGTTGTGTTCATCAAAAAGGCCTAATAAAATCGAAAACATCGACCACTTGTATAGTTGTATTCATGTGAAAAACACATTGTTCCAACGTGACATTAAATTGGGGTAACGAAAAGAATGCCCCAAGTGTTTATTTAAATTATTATATATGCATAATATATAACATAAAAGTGTATATATATAATGTATGAGTTAAGTTCATTTAAAAATCAAAACAGTAGTAAAAACCGTAAAAACGCATGGTTTCATAGCTTAAATCAATGAAAACTCTTCGTGGTGATGTTTAATATGATTCAAATGTTTCATATAATTCACTTTTTGGTGTTCCTTTTTGTAAAAATGACAAGTTTTCATAGGATTATAAAAAATATTTGAAACAGTTTCATAAGAATAAAATAGGTGTGAAACATTTTCATTTTACATAAAAAAAACACCGAAATATGAAACAATTTCATCAAAAAATGAATTATATGAAAGATTTGTATCATATTAAACAACTCCACGAAGAGTTTACGTTGATCTAAGCCAAAAAACCATGAGTTTTTACGGTTTTTACTAATATTTTGATTTTTAAATGAACTTCCCTCTATACATATATTACATATTTATACTATCTATTAAAAGAGAGTTTTTATTGACATCATCAATATTTAAATTATTCATTTGATTAATTAATTAAAAAAATACAGAATTTAATGATGTCATCATGTATTTCTTATGTATTTTTTATATTTTTTTCTTAATATCACATTAATACTCTATAAATACCATATTTGGAACTAACAAATATGAAAAAAGTATCTTTCAAAATTAAATATATGTCAATTTCTCGTTGATTTATTACATTTTCTATTATTAGAATTACTTGATTACATTACTTTTTATTCCTTAGTTTTTCATGTTTCAATGTACATTCTTATCATATTAACATAAATAATATACATAAACTAAAATGTATTAAATTTTTTGTTTTTCTTTTCAATTAATTACACTACTATAATCGTTTCGACAATATCTTTAAAATAAGTCTAATATTAAATATTTTTTTAAATTTAATTATATTATTTTTCTAATATCGAGTCTAATATTGAAACTTTTAAAAGAAAATCACTAAACCTCATAGACTAAAATTAGAGTTTAATAATGGAAAAACCATTGAATTTTAGTAATAATTTATTTTGAGATTTTGATTCTTAAATCTAATTTTAGAGAATGTGTTAATAATGTTTTTTCAATTTAGCTTTTCTTAATTTAATAAAAAAGAGCTACTTATATATATAATCTTATCCTTAAAATTCGTCACGAGATTCTTTTAGAAACAACTCCAACATTTAAAATTGTAAAATCAAAATTGTTTTCAATCATGTTTATGAACTCCATAAATAAAAAATAAGTAAGAATCAATATAAAAATGGATATGTGTTCTTTCCCGGTAAACCATGGACACATCAACACCAACTTTATAATCGTAACTATTTTAAAATATCAAACATTATTTTTAACTTTTTAAATTCATAACATTTATTCTTCAATATTATTTTGTATTTATTATTTATAAACTCAAATATGAGAGACTTTACAGTATTTATTTAAGAGGGAAAATCAAATGCACACCCAATAAATGTTGCACACCTTAAGAACCAATCATATCCATTGATTTTAGATCTTTGATTTTAAGTAATAATTCAAATTAAAGGATATAAAAGTAATTTGACATTTTTATTTAATTTACTTTTTTTTAATTATGATTTATGTTTAGTAACTGATTTGTTGATTGATATCTCCTCCTTATTTCATGCGAGCTAATAATGATAAGGATTAACATGATTTTAAATTTTATTTCTTTCACATAATTTCACAATCTTATCCAATCGGATCCATTATTAAGTAATCATCAGTACAATTGGAACGTATTGTTTGATCAATCTGCAGGTTTTGGGTTTTAATCAGAGAAGAGGCGGTTTTAATCAGAGAAGAGGCTGTTCATCGGCGACAAGGAAAAGAAGTTTTTGCAAACATTTGGGAGAAGTTCTAGTTCTTATCCCACCTTTGTTAACACCTTTTTTCTTGCGTTCTCCTTCTCCTTCTTCACATTCGCATTCTTTTTACTACCTATGTCTGCACGAACCTCAACTTCCTCAAAATCAGAATCAGTATATCAATAGTTATTAGTTAGGCCATCCTTAGCCGGGTCGGTACCACATCGGTACCACCCCCATACCGGTGTGAACACCGTTGTGGATGAAGGGCATGGTGCCGGTAGTGGTACCGATCGGTACCCCAATGCCGGTTGAAAAAATGTTGCATACCCCACCCCCCCTACCCCCACCTCTCTCTATCTCTCTCTTCATTCACTCTCTCTCTCTTCTTTTTCTATTTTCTTTTTTCAATTAATTTATAGGGGTATGGTATTGGTATGGTTAAGGATGGATTGGTATGGTGTTGGTAAGGTGTTGGTAAAGCTGATGTGGCGCTGATGTGGCAACAAAAATGAGAGGTATGAGGGGTACGGTTAAGGATGGCCTTATTAGTGACAACCTTCCATTTCGTTGTTAACTTTTGTTGTACCTTTGCTCGTCGAGCGAGTGACACGTGGCCGCATATGATTTTCAGTCTCTTTTGAGACCCCACCTTCTGTCTTCATACCTGCATAATGTCAGCATACACCCAGTATTATCAATTATGGAACAGTTCGGTGCAAATGCAAACATAACCCTCTGCATATAGTATAAAACATAATTAAGATGCAAACATAACTAAGCTATGGTACTCACTGTTTACAAACATAACCCCCAGCATATAGTATAAAACATAATTAAGATGCAAACCACTGCATACAGTAGCAAACTGTGTGCAAATGCAACATCCAGGGTGTATGCAGGGGTGTGCAAAACTATAGATTTACATTGGCAATACAAAACTATATATTTCTGTTTGTGCATGCCTGTGCAACATATAGATTTATATGCAGGTCATGCTTGGGTATGCAACAGTTCTTTTCCAAATTTGTTTCCAATTACAGCCCCCAACTTATAGACAACCAATACCTATCAACAAGAATGTTTTTAAAGCAGCAACATTTCAAGCTTAGATATCCACTTTATTAGATATTAATAAATTACTTATTTTAACAACTATTTTCGACAAATGCGTAATCCATTCAAAACTTACCTTCATGTTTTTTTTGTCCACTCATTCTATGTGCATATGTATGAATGATGTGCATTAAGGTATCTGAAAAATCATATGTATGAATCATATGCATTATTTATGCACACCTTCACCATCTGCATATTCCTGCATACCAACACAACTCATACACAAATCATACATCATTCATATAAGTTTCAACATGTGCATATGCGTGCATTTCATGGATCATTAATAACACATCACTAAGGAAAACCATATTCATATATATTTACTTTTTGGTTTTAAGCACCAATATAACGACAATACTTTTCGGTCTTCGTACTACACACAGAATGAGCAACTAACAGTTTACTGGACTAAAAAAACGCCATTTTTTTCACCTCAGATTTAGTTGATTTCAATCCCTTTTCCAAAATCGTCACAAACTTCAGTGCAGATTGGCAGGAATATCGCGAAGTTTCCGGTGTCAAATACCTTGAAGGTTTGGTCGAGCTTAGTTGCCGTATAATATGGAAGTGATTGATCATTTCCTTTTCTGTTTGTACGCACAATCTGACCATTTTACCCCTAAAGGGTTTTCTATTTAATGCACCAGCTACCTAATTAATAATTTAATTGCATATAGGTCCCTATTAATATTAACCGTTTGATTAACTAATTGAAGGCTAAGATTGGTTCTAAAGGTGTGCAACATTTATTGGGTGTGCATTTGAAGCTCCCTCTTTATTTAATACATGTAAATTTTATTTTTATTTATATAAAGAGTTTAATTTAGGGAAAATGATATACATTTCAATCAACCAAATTTACTTCATAGAGAATTTCTTTCTTAAGCTATGATATCCCTAAGACCATCTTTAATGGGGTCATTAAATTTTACGCTAAACACTAAGTTTGATCTGAATGTTACTATTCACATCTCCAATGAGATCACTATTTTTCACACTAAATTTAGTGTGATGAATAGTATCACACTATATTTGGTGTAACACTATATTTTACATTATTTTTAACACTACTTTTCAATGTAAAAATGATTTGGTGTAAAAAATAGTGTTACCCATTGGAGAAGATTTACTAATAACACTAAATCTTACACTATTTCTGACATTTGGTGTAAAAAATAGTGTTATCCATTGGATATGCTCTAAGTAATCAATTTCTCAATTTGCAAAGCGGTTAAAAAGTAATAACGAAAGAAATTTTTAGACCATGTTCAGAATTTTTCCTCTTTTTAAATATTTGACCCCTCTACAAATTAAATATAGTCACCTGAAATTAGGGGTGAGCATTTGGACCAAAAAAATCGAACCAAACCGAAAACTGACCGAAACTGAACCGAACCAACACCGTATATAATTTTCGGTTTTCTAAATTCGCTCTTATCGGTTTCGGTTCATAACGGTTTTGGTCCAATCGGTCGGTTTCGGTTTTTAACCGGACCGAACCGATAACTCAAAAAACAGCCAAATTTTTTAATTTTCAAATTCTACTAATTGAAACTTCATTGAAGGTCTGATTTATGACTGCACTTTTTTGTGAACATAATGTAATTAGGTTTACATGTTTTATCGCTATACTTTGTTTGTTTTATCACTTTATGTGTGGATTTACATACTTTTTTTTTTTGGTGTTCAATTTAAGTTATACTTGATGGAGTTGATGGTTTTTGAGTTTTGTGTAATTTGATCTTGATTAATAAAAAATGACTTTCAATTCTGTCCTAATTTGGTTCTAGGACCGAAAAATCGGACCGAAACCGAGACCAAACCGAAACCGTATATACATATTTGGTTCGGTTTTCTGTTTGAAGATTTAGACGTTTTCGGTTTCGGTTTCGGTTCGGTTTTTAGACCATGCTCACCCCTACAATGATGGAAGAAAGAGTGGGTAAGAAAAGAGAATGAAAAGCTGACGTGTCAAAAGTAGTGTAGGGATCGAATGATGAGTATTTTTTTAACATAAGAGGAGAAAATGGTTTATCACGAGAGATAAAAATGAAAATACCAAGAGATAATAGAGTTTGAGATAAAAAGAGTGACCACCTCTCTAGCTAACCTTATCTCTAGAGAGAATATGACCCCTCGTTTAATGACGTCATTTTAAATGATTTTAATTTTGATTTTATTCAATTTCAAATTCTTGAAAGTTTCAAATATCTTCAAGCAATGAATATTTTTATCTTTAGGGACACGTTAAATTCTTTTAGGTAGAATTCGTTATTTGTAACCATTAAAAAAGAATTCATTTTGAATTGTGAGTATATTTTTGTAAATTAGTAAAAAGAAAAATTATACATGATTATGATAACACCTACTAAAATATTTAATTTTATAGTTATATTAAAATAAATTACTCGAATTCTTATTTAATCGGTAGGGTTGTCTTCATGAATGATCCTTATATTTAATAGGTGTTCAACCATTTCGTAGATTAAGAGAAATTTTTATCTTTTTATGTCGTTTTTTTAATAAAAAAATAGTGTGCAACTTTATTAAGCTTATAGTAGTTCCATAAAAAAAGACATAAATACAAAAGCAAATCCTAATATGACCCGCTCTCCCATCCTTCGATGACTTCTCCCGCCACGCCTCCCTCCTCTCCCCTTCCCCATCTACATCCTTTCTTCTTTTGCAGTGTTCCTTTTTTTAGTTGTTCAGTGCTTTTATACACCATCATGCACTGCATAGTTAGTAGGGGCTTTGGCTGGTGCCAAGTTAATGCTATGTAGTGGCACTATAGATAGAGTTAACACTCTGAAAATGATGATGTCAATGATCCATTTGTTCCTTATTTATTTTTGACTTTGGTTTTGGTCGAATGATGAAAATAAGGACGACCAGTGTCGTTGAAGATAATGAAAAAAAATGGTGATGATGATGACGAGTGGTGGTGCTTTAATATATTGTATGATCTATGGTAGTATGGTTGTTATCTTCCTTTTTTTTGTAATTTTTGAACAACGACGGAGGCCGCAGATGCAGAATTCTAATTTAAGGGGGGCTTGAAGATTGAACACCTAACTTGTATATTGAAGTTGTTCATACAAGAAACTGATGTGAGATGCGATTATCGTCGGTTTTCTTAAGTTTCATGAGGGTTTGAGAGAAAATTAAGTTGTACTGAGTATCAAGATTTAAAAAAACAAGGAAAAACCATGAATATTCTGATTTTTGTTTGTGTAATATTAGAGATAGATAAATATTTCATATTATAGTGCTAGTTGAAGTTAGAAACATGTTTTTATTATTAAATGATCTTAGAGCATCCACAATGTACTATTTCGCAGCTTTTTCAAAGGGTTTTGGGAGCTTTTTCAAAAAGCAGAAACCTCACTTTGAGGTTTTTCACATAGTGTAACGGTTTTTAGGTGAGGTTTTGGGTCATAGCTCGTAACTGCACGACCTGCTTTTTCAGAGATTTTTCGTATTTAATCTGTTTTAACTCTATAAAAGTCTTGTATTAATCAGTTATATTTTTTATATAAAGTTTTCATATTTAAATTTTAGTATATATTAATAAAAATAGTAAATTAATTACATATTGTACATATTTGTATTTTCTCGATGTAAATAAATATGTATTTGTATTAATTTTAATGTATTTTTTTTAATAACATTATAAATAATATAACGTTAAAATGGTGGGACCCTGAAAATTCTAAAAAAACTTGGATGAGGTTTTCCACATAGTGGAAATATGTAGAGGTTTTTTGATTGTTGAGGTGGCAATAATGCATAAGATATAATAATACAAGAACTATGATTTGTATGTTTTTGAAATTTATACAATAATATTGATATTAATTTCTTTTCAAGATTTTTGAGGTAATAATGTTTTTTAAATATATTGTAAAGAAGAAAATGAGAAAAAAGCATTTTCATGATAATATAGATATAATGGATTGAGAGATGATGATACTTAATCAATACTTAAATCAAAAGAATTTAACTAGAAAAACTAAAGATTGAAAAGCATGACAAACAAAAATTATTTAAAAGAAAAAGATTAAAAATAACTATTTAAAAGAAAAAGATATAAAAACTAAGAGGGGAAAAAAACTAGAACTAGAGTCAATTGTACATAAGGGTACAGAACAAACTAAGTAGGCTAAGTGAATCTACATATGACTTTTTCGCATACTACAATATAAGGCCATCCGCGGCCGGGCTGCAAGGGAGGCTGTGTTAGGAATTATGTGCAAAGTTGACAAACCAAGTGATTACACATCCAATGTTACAAGACACTTGAGGGTCACACCTGTGAGGACCTATAAGTCGAACAAGTTAGATGAAACCCAAAAATGGAGAGTTAGGATTTATAATAGTGTATCAATTGGGTAATTACAGTCAGAATTACCAAAATTGGAGGGTTATTAATTAATTAGGATATTATATATTTATTAGATAAATAAATATATAATAGTTAATTAATAAGTTTTTATTATATATATTAGATAAATATATATAATTATAATTATCATATGCAAATTCTTTTCCAGTTATTTAAAAAGGAAAAAGGATTAGAGATAATTGTAAAAGGAAACTGAATCTCATACAAACTGTATTTTTCCTCCATATAAATAAGGCTTATGGGTTAAGGAAAAACCTAAGCTTTTCAGCTAAGAAAATCAGTTTCAGTTTCCCTCCTCCTCTCTCTCTCCAACCGGCGCCGACCCCCCCCCCCCCCAGTCGGATTCCAGTTTTGGTTGTTCGGGTTTCATTACGGTTCAACTAGAAGAACGTTCGTTGGTCGATCACCGGTGGACTATTCTCGAGCAACCCAGGTAAATTGATCTAATCCAAACCATTAGGATTAAAACTAGAAACGATTAAAGATCATTAGGCTATTAAAGGGTTTTTAGCTTTTTTTATCGCTTCCGCATGATTAGATCGGAAACAGCGTGTTTCTGATCGCGTAGGTTTTATCAGTTTGATTAACCTATGAGATTTATCAAACCAGTGAGGTTCATCAGATCTGAGTTAATCCTCGAGTCAGTTTGATCCGAGGATACCCACAAAAACCCAACAGTGGTATCAGAGCCATTGTTAAAATCGTTTTAGTTTTTTATCAGTTTATCTGTATATGCGTGATCCGTTAAAATTAAATTGTTTTTGCGTATCAATCTTTACAAAAACCTTTTTTTTATTGAGTTTAATTATTTACATAAAATTTTAGATTTTTGTATTAAATTGTTATTCGTACAAAAACCTGGAAAAACCATCACCAGATTGGTGATGGCTGCGGTTGTGACACCACCACCGCACCACCAGCGTGGTGGTTGCGGCTGGTTGCCGTGATCGATCGCCGGACCGCACCACAGTATGTGGTAGCGGCCCCTGGCTGCCGTACAAGAGCCCACGCCACCAGGTGGGTGGCGGTGATCGGCGGTTTCAGGCAAATACGACGGCGCAGCGGCGCCGTATGATGTGAGCGATGATGACCGGTGTTTTCAAATCGGTGGCCGAAACCCTACACGCAAAGCACAGCCGCACCACCAGCACGAGTGGCGGCGGACGCCCAGCCAAACCACCAGAGAGGTGGTGGCGGCGATCTCGTGACTACCGAGCCAAACCACCAGACTGGTGATGGCAGGCGGTAGACGGTGGTGGCAGGCGGTATGCGGTGGTAACGGTGGCTGTGTTCTCGCCGAGATCAACGACCTTGGTGACAACGGCTTTGGCCGTTATCATCAGATTAAACCCTAAACCACCAGGCCAACCGCCGGCTGCCCTAAGGCCGAGCCAAGGCGGTGGCGATGGCTGTTCGATCGCCGAGTGGTGGAGAACGGCGGTACTTTAGCGACCGCCAAGCCAAACCACCATCAAGATGGTGGCGGCGTTTTGCAATAAGCCACGGCCCGAACACCAGTCCGGTGGTGGCCATCAGTTTCGAGACGAGTTACGGTGGCGGCGGTGGCATTCTCGCTGCCGTCGTCATGGTGGTTACACGGTGGCCAGAGAGCCACACACGGAGGACCGAAACCGCACTTAGCGGTGGCCAAAACCACCGTATTCGGTGGTGGCTGCGTCGAGTTACCACACACGGATCACCACCGGATTGATGGTTAACGAAGGCGTCGATTGGTGGCGGTAGTAGCGTCGCTATCGTTACCGATCAATGATAATGATTACGCAATGGCCGTTCGACGAACGAACCACCAGCGTGGTGGTGGACGTCGGTTCCTGTTCATGGGTAACACCTAGGGTTTTTCCGTTTTGGGCCAATTTCCCTTATCAGGCCCAAAGCCCAGTTCTTTGGACCAAACTAAGGCCCAAAAGAACTCGTTTGATTTTAAAATTTCTTATCCGAAATTATTTTCTGTTTAATTTTATAAAATTTATTCAAGCCAATTGGATTGTTTTTCCGGTTTGATGAATTTCTTATAAAAATTAAAGTTTTTTCTGTTTTTCCGAATAAGCCTAACATTGTGTTTTTCCTCAAAAGCCAGCATTTTAAAATCAGGGTCGATAAAAACCAGTTTGATATATTTTTGGGAGGAGGGATTGGTTTTAGATAAAATGGTTTTAGTTTTGAATTTATTAACCTCAGTTCTAAGTAAAAACCATTTTTCCAACCTAAAATATTTTGATTCATAAAACAGTTTGTTTTTCGAATCGGTTATAAAACCAAGTTTTGCAATAATTGAGACAAGATAATTTTAACGGGTCCAGGTTTATTTTTCCGTGATTATAATATTGCTTTTGTTATATTGCATATATATATATATATATATAATTGCGCAATTGCTTGAACTCTATATATGGATTTCAGTTTGATTTTACATATATATATATATATATACGTTATAGTATTTGCCAACCTAGACCCTTGACATGTTCACGGGGAGGCCTGCGTGCCATTTACAACCCCTTATGTAATAATGACCTTAGGATAGATATTTGTTTTATTCCTTCGGAATGACGATGCCAGTGGGAGCTACTAAAAATTCTTCATCTTAACCGGAAGTACTAAACAAAACATGGCGAGGCCAGTGGGAGCTACGCGGTTTCTTAAAGTTTTAGTTAAATAGGTCATTATTGGTCCCTAGGAAACGTTGGCAAAAACTATAATTGGCTACCATGTGATTAATTACTGTTTAATTGCATAGTTGATTGATTATTTGTGATATCTTGCATGTTAATAGTTTTAAATAAAGTTTTTATTTTAAAACTAGGTTGTATCACAAAAGGTATATAGGTTTTATTATTATCAGTTTCTTCAAACTTTTCAAAACAATAGTTTTTGTTTTAAAACCTATAGATGATTGCTTTATATAAAAGGCAAAGTTGACAAACACAGTTAGTTTTAATCAACTAGGTGTGCTATTAAAACAGTTAGTTTTAATTAGCAAGTGATTTTAGAACAGTTGGTTTTAAAATTACATGTATGTTTGAAACAGTTAGTTTAAAACGTAAGTAGCCTTTATAACAATCAGTTTTTCAAAAGCCTGGAAGTAAAGTTTTTCCAAAACCCCGAAAATCATAGATCAGTAGTGCAACCCATCTAGGGGCACCTTCGGCGTAAAATACATAGGCGTTGTAAGTGATCACACATTCAACGTCTGTGTTCAAACTGAAGCTGGAGGGATTACATAACTCTGCGAATTATCTCCGGGTGGTACCGGCCAGAGTATAGTAATCAGGTCCCCAAAATGGTGAGATCTGTTTTGGTACTATAATGTTCACCGGGTGGTACCGGGCCAAAAAGCACTTAGAGGGACTAAAACATGCACAGGTAGTTGCCATGGTCCCGAGAAGATCTAGGAGTCATGTCAGCTAGACATGATTGGTAAAAGTCCTTACCTACCGAAATAAATACGGGTCTGGTGGAGCAAGAACATTACGCACATCAGGACGTATAAAATAAGGATCCTAGTACAAGTTTATTTCAATTTAAGTCAAGATATTTTTGGATTTAAGTTTTAAAACAGCTATTTCTAGTTTTTAAACAGTTTTTGGATGATTGTAATTTTTAAATTTATAATTCTATGGTTTTATTTTCAAAAATTATTATCTTGACGTTGAAATATCTGGTTGTGCTTAGTGTTCTTGAATTTGTATGATCCTAGATGTTGCCTGTTATAGTTACTTCAATAAAATCTATTAAACTGAAGTAATTTGTATAAAAACTATCAAAATACACGAGATTCTATAGGAATGTGTTTTGAGAATAAAACATTTATGAATAATAGTTTAGTGATCAAAAGGGAGAATTTAGAATATTAACTCAGATAGCGTTAATAACAGTACTTGTAAAACTAGAAAGATTCCAAGTTCTGGAATCAGGATTTAATCAAATCCAGTTAAGTTTTATAAAAGAAATTCTCAGAATTAACTAATCTAGTTTGATCAAGTTTTATTATTCAAATGTTTTAAAGAGAGAATTTAGAACATTAACTCAGATAGCGTTGATAACAGTATTTATGAAACTAGAAAGATTCCAACATCTGGAATTAGGATTTGACTAAATCCAGTTAAGTTTCATAAAAGGAAATTCTCAAAGTTCATTACTTAAAATTAGAATTGACTAATCAAAGTTTTGACTAAGTCAATAGTAAAATTTTGAGTAATAGTTAGTTTTTATATAAGCAAGTGGGAGCCCAATTTATTCTCTATCTAGTCTGAGATAAAGAATAAAAGATGCAATTATTGATGTATCTTGGAATTCATAAGAATTCATAAGATATAATTTACCCTTTTAGTCAAAAAGGATAAAAGTTTCAAGATCCTTGAAACAAAGGTCATGACTGACTTTGAAATCAATAATTAAAGTGTTGGATTAAAATATAGGATTCCAGTAGATTTGCCAGTATTGCAAATGGAATCTGATTTCAGGTAGAAATCATTCATCTACACAGCAACTAAGGAAAGTTGCAGTTTTACATATTCAGGAACTGGAAGTTACTCCAGGTCTCCGAGTTCATGGAATATGATAAAAGTCTAGTTATTGTTTTTATAAGGTGTTTGCAGAACAATAATTAGCAGATACAAGTAGATTGTACAAACAGACTTGTATTATTTGGTTGTCACTTTGATTAAAATGGTAAACTTTAATCAAAGGGTTTAAACTGAAGATAGGTGATACTTCATTTTAGACCAATATTTAACAAACGTTAAATAGATATTATGAAAGTTATTAAAGAAAAGACATTCAATCTTGTTATTATTACAGCGTGTAATATGGACTATACAAGATTGATTTCTTTATCACTTTCACATTTTGCATGTTTTAATATATCCAGGAATGAAATCAGTCTCCGATTTTCATTCAAAATCTGTCCGTGACAACTTATCATTGTGGGAGCATGATAAGGTGTTAAAGTCATTGTGAACTTTTAGGTAGTTATGATCAGTTGCTGAATAACAGCTACAAGTGTTGTAGACTAAAAGTTGCACAGATATTTGATAGAGTAGCAAATATCGGACGTGATCCGCGGTTGAGATTACTTCTTGGAGTGAAGTCATAAGTGAATCTCACAGTGGTTGTCCCTATCACCTGAGGTATCTGATTTGATATCATGAGGACTACTGAATTCTTAGTGCACTCAACCGCTACGCCGTAACAAGGTAGCTATAAAGGGTGTAACTAGATTCAGCGGAAGCCGTGGTGTTAAAGGCAGATATGCAAGATGGGATTTGCACCTCTTCTTAGAAGAGAGATATTTCTGGGCCCATCTTGACTGACTAAGTATACTGATGAAGTGCATGGCCATGCCCAAACGAACTGATTAGTTCTTTGTCGTTTACCTATCAGTAAAAGTCAGATAATCAAGAAAACAGAATCTTGAGTATTTAGAGTTGACACTTTCCAAGCTCATACTCACAGATGAAATATCGCGATGCAAAGGAAAAAGCCAAGATATACCCAATCAATGAACAGTAGCTTCATAGATACTATTTCCTTACGGAACATTTATATCACCAGTCTGGGTATAAGAGTTCTTGTAACCTGGTCAGCCTAAGTGCCTGTCTAGGGGCTTCCTTAGGTCCGTATAATCAAAGGCGGTATTGCCAACTTGCACAAGTGGGAGTCTGTTAGGAATTATGTGCAAAGTTGACAAACCAAGTGATTACACATCCAATGTTACAAGACACTTGAGGGTCACACCTGTGAGGACCTATAAGTCGAACAAGTTAGATGAAACCCAGAAATGGAGAGTTAGGATTTATAATAGTGTATCAATTGGGTAATTACAGTCAGAATTACCAAAATTGGAGGGTTATTAATTAATTAGGATATTATATATTTATTAGATAAATAAATATATAATAGTTAATTAATAAGTTTTTATATATATATTAGATAAATATATATAATTATAATTATCATATGCAAATTCTTTTCCAGTTATTTAAAAAGGAAAAAGGATTAGAGATAATTATAAAAGGAAACTGAATCTCATACAAACTGTATTTTTCCTCCATATAAATAAGGCTTATGGGTTAAGGAAAAACCTAAGCTTTTCAGCTAAGAAAATCAGTTTCAGTTTCCCTCCTCCTCTCTCTCTCCAACCGGCGCCGACCCCCCCCCAGTCGGATTCCAGTTTTGGTTGTTCGGGTTTCATTACGGTTCAACTAGAAGAACGTTCGTTGGTCGATCACCGGTGGACTATTCTCGAGCAACCCAGGTAAATTGATCTAATCCAAACCATTAGGATTAAAACTAGAAACGATTAAAGATCATTAGGCTATTAAAGGGTTTTTAGCTTTTTTTATCGCTTCCGCATGATTAGATCGGAAACAGCGTGTTTCTGATCGCGTAGGTTTTATCAGTTTGATTAACCTATGAGATTTATCAAACCAGTGAGGTTCGTCAGATCTGAGTTAATCCTCGAGTCAGTTTGATCCGAGGATACCCACAAAAACCCAACAGGCTGCACCGGCCCCTTGCAGCCGGTAACACCGCCGCACATCAGCGGTTTGGTGCCGGTGAGGGTGGGGAACGGTGAGAGCATGCCGTTGGTAAAAGGAAGCAAATTTTTTTTTTCTTTTTTTTTTCTTTTTGACCGTTATACAACGGTTATATATATATATATATATTTTCTTTTTATCTATATATATACCTCCAAACCCCAACAAAATTTTCTTATTCTTTCACCTCTAAACTTCTCCTATTCACCTCTAAATTCTCTTAAACTTCTCTTCAACTTCTCCTCTTCTTCTAAATAATGAATCCTTTCGACGACGACGAAGAATTTGATCTCATCGTGGATCAAATTCTTACGAACACCATTCAAGCGACGCAATTGATTATTCAATATATCGAAAACGGAGAGGCGGAACCGTCGAACCCTAGACCGAGAAGTCCGAATAAAGATAGAGGTCGGGAAGATGGACACGATAAACTTGTCGCCGACTACTTTTCGGATAACCCGGTGTACGACGACGAAGACTTTAAACGGCGGTTTCGTATGAGTCGACGACTATTCGTAAGGATAGTTTCCGATCTTGAAAGAGAGTTTGATTGTTTCAAGCAACAGTGGGATGCAAGAGGCGTGAAGGGGTTTTCTCCGCTTCAAAAGTGTACGTCCGCTATCCAACAATTGGCGTACGGGACTTCTTCAGATTTTATGGACGAGTACCTAAGGATGGGCGAAACGACCTCAAGGGAATGCCTAAAATTTTTTTGTCAAGGTATTATTAAACTCTATATGCGACAATATTTACGAAAGCCAACTGCTAGCGATATTTAGGCTATCTACGCGTTGCACGAACAACAACACGGCTTACCCGGCATGCTTGGTTCGATAGATTGTATGCATTGGGAATGGAAAAATTGTCCCGTCGCATGGAGGGGTCAATTCCATAGAGGTGATCATCAGGGACCGACGATAATTCTTGAAGCCGTCGCATCATACGATGAATGGATTTGGCACGCATTTTTCGGGGTTCCGGGTGCCACGAACGACATAATCGTTGTGAATCAATCACCGATTTTCAACGATTTATTCGAAAATAAAGCACCCGATAGTTCGTTCGTAGCGAATGGCACACACTACCATCACGGGTATTATCTTGCCGACGAGATATATCCCGAGTGGACGACTTTCGTGAAAGCATTTAGGTACCCAACAGAAGTGCCACGGTTGCAGTTCACGACACGTCAAGAATCGGCAAGAAAAGATATCGAACGGACATTCGCCACGCTTAAAAGTAAATGGCACGTCGTTGCTAGACCGGCACGGGTATGGTCACGAAGGAAATTACAAGAAATCATGTACACGTGTATAATTTTACACAACATGATTCGTGAAGACGAAGGGTTTTCACATTATCCTTTTGATCCTATGGCGGTTTTACCGAGCGAAGTCGAGACAACGATCTCGGAAGAAGAACGAGCAAACAACGTCAACTTCGTAAAAAACCGAGAGGCACGCCAACCTTCGCGCCGATTTATCTCAACATTTGTGGGATTCTATGCCTCATAATTAGTTTTATTGTATTTTTTATTTTTAATTAGTTTTTAAATTTGAATGAAATTTTAATATTAATGTAATTTTAATTTAAATTTATAGTATTTAAAATTTATATTTTTTAAATTTATAGTATTTAAATTTATATTATTTTATTTAAAAAATCATACAGGTGGTATGACCTGTACGGCTGTGGGTAAATGGTATGGTAATGGTAAGGTAGTGGTAAAGCTGATGTGGCGCTGAGGTGGCAGCCTGTGCAGGTGGTATCACCTGCACGGCTGCGAATGGCCTAAGGGGAACAGTTAGGGGGCACCGAGCACCACCAGTCCCCCTACTATCTACGCCCCTGATTTCAAAGGTCATAAAGGGAGTTTTAAAAAAGTTGATAAAATATAAGTTTTAGAGAAACAACCAAAGAATTTCAACTTGCTTGATATAATATTATAATCAAATGTCATAACCAGAAAAATAGATAAACAAGCATATCATATGAAAAATATAATTGGGGTCATTTGTGGACATCTTAGTCGGTGAGAGGGGGGGGGGGGGTGGATGAAGAAGATGGATGGAGGTTAACGGGGATTGGGGAGGGACTATGGAGGGCACATAAGAGAGCGTAGTTTTAGTATTTAGTTTTTTTTTTTAAATGATAGTTAACTCATGCACACATCCCTTTAGGATTTAGGTTTTTATTTATTTATTTATTCAATATAATCACTTGTACATAATGCTCATCAACTTGTATACTTCTTATTTTAGTAAAACGTCAATAACGATGACCATATTGCCACTTAATTACCGACAGCGTTAACATTCATTAGGGTTGTAGATGGAATTAACCACAGGGACAACTTTTACTCATCATATTATTTACTTTTTTGGCGAGTTCATTAAAAATTTGTTTGAAAAGACATAAAATGTTGAATATTATGATAAACAATGTTAAACAAAGAGTATCAAATAGAAACGAGCATTGTACCGCTCTTAGCAGACCAGGCTAACACAACTTAGATAAAAATTGCCCTATGACGTCATCTTACCTGGTTAGACAATCGGTCCTTTTTTGGGCCATAGTTTTTGTTTGGGTAAAAATCTACGACTTACGACGAACGATTGGAATATGTAAGATCATACATAGGATTGTAATCTTGTATTTAAATAAGGTCCTGAGAAAAGGTCATCATATGAAAAAATACAACCGTCGTATGACCTTGGTACAATCGTTGTACGACATCTTAAGATAACGTACGACATCACTTGATAAAACGTAAGATTAACGATTTTTAACGTATCATCTCTGTTTTTGCTATCGTTTTATTACAAGATCAAGATAATTAATGAAAGAATCAACACGTAACCGACTACAAAGATTCATGGAAGCTATAATGACAAGACCGTTATAGCCGTTGTCATCAAAGTCAATCAATGCTCTGCAGTTACACAAGAATTCAGCTATAAAAGAGACTCAGAATCATCAAATAAGGGCTATCCGATTCACAAACTGATCCTCAAAGAACTCTTTGCAATCCTGTTCTTTTTCTCTGTTTTTTACGATCCTTTGTAATTTACTTACGATCATTAGTATTTCCTAATAGTAACGTGCGAGCGATAGTTGTAACATCAACGACACCACTCTTAAATTACATTATGTAATTAATCATAGATTCGTAAGAAGAACTAACTAGTCCAAGAATCACAATAGATACATGAAAAAAGAAAAATCTTATTACCAAAAATCAAAAGGTTAAAAAAAATTACATTATAAATTTATAATTACTAACTTTTATAAAAATGATACAAATTAGTAGCTTCTACCTTGAAAAAATTTGGGCCATTGCCCATTAATTTCCGAATTACGCGTATGCCCATTGAATTAGTTTACACGTTAAAACTCAAAAGTCATCAATCACTTGTTTTGACTAATTGACTCATTTGTTGGAAGACTTTGACTTTTGTTCCCTTTATTGGTCAAACATACATGCCTACTTCTCTTTTGCTTAAGCGAAAGTATTTCCTCTTACCTCTTTAGCCTACTAATCCTTCTATCCACTTCATCATTTGATAAGTATTAAAATTTAGGAAAGATATGAAAAAAGAGAATAAGTGTATTACATTTGTTAAATGATGAAGTGTGTAGGAAGATGGATAGGTTAAAAGAGTAGGAGAAAATATAATCTCTTTTCTTAATTACCCAAAATTCCCAAGATTCGCATTTTATTCGTATTGAGATTTGTTGGATACGTATATATAATAAGTAGAGGCATGATGTCGACTACATACGACAACATGGTTAGAGGCAACAGACAAAAAAACAGTTAATATAGATTTCGGTTGTTGTCGGAAACAGTTCCATTAAAAATTTTATTATTATTTAAATGTTGTTGGATTATTGTTTTGGGTCATTTTCATTGAAATTGTTTACAAAATCATCTAATCGTAGAAGGCACCTTGTTTATCAAGTATGTCTCTTGGATTTAAACAACGAGTTTTTCTAGTATTACGTGTTAGGTATTGTTTGGGGAAATAAATTAGATTACAAGTCAGCTATAAGTTTAGTTTTTTTTTTTTTTTGCATGTTTATATTGACTTAAATTAGATTATTGATAAAATACTTTGAATACCCTATAAGAGCTTTTTGTCACATTTTTCAATTATAACCCTGATTAGTATTAATTATTTATTATTATTTTTAATTAAAGATAATTATTAGTTATTGTTTAGTATTAATAAATATTAGTTTAATAGTAAATGTTAAATAGAATATATAATTTTTTTATTATAGATTATATATAAGTAATTACTGTTAATTATTTTAAAAATTATTAATTATATGAACAAACTTTCTGATTTTTTTTAATTATAGATTGATGCAAGGAATATAGAGCCATTTAAGATTATTCAAAGTCTTCAAAGAATATGATTATTGGTTCGCCCTAATAATTATCTAAATAAAATTTCTTAATTAGATAGGTTTTATTATTTTTGTCATAGCTATCGTATTCTACTTAGGATTGTCATAAATTCATAATAATTTCATAGTTAGCTCAAATTAGGCTTTATAAATAATTTGCATTATTGAGGTTGTTATGGATCATCAGTTTTGGTATTAAAAGTTTATAAAAGTTTCCTTAACAAGTTTCCGTAACATTTCTTGGTTCGTTTGTAAGTTCAGTCTTTCAATCTATTCGTCATCATATAAAAATTGTTCTTGGACTTAATCATTCAAAATGAGAATGTTTAATGGATTTTTTTCATTTCAAAAAATAGTTCAAAGACTATCATTCAAAATGATAAAGTTTAATAACGTTTTCAATCAAAAAATAGTTCAATGACTTGATCATTCAAAAAAAGATCGTCCATTCAGTATATTCATTATTTTAATTTTTAAACCTTAGTATTATAGTGAGGTTGCATGGACGGGCATGAAGACGTGACAACGGTGTCACATGCCACTTTATTGTTCTTTTGCCGTAAGGTAAAAATGTGTAGGTTTGTGAAATGTGCAATCGTATCGTTTTAGAAGCTGGTGCAACCGTATTATTTTAGAAGGTACAATCGTACCTCGTAATCAACTAAAATATCAAAAAAAAAAAAAAAAACTTTTCAATCAACAAAAGAAAAACAAAAATAACTCTTGAAATCTCCAAAAAAAACTGATAAAATCTCTCGAAATAGATAAAGAAAAACTTAAAAATCATTGAAATCAAGCAAAAAGACTTTCAAAATCACTCGAAACAGTGAAATTAGGTTAAAAACACATCAGCTAATATCGAACATTGCTAAAAGAGAGACATGTCGATAAAACCGTAAAAAAAAATATATTTGTACGACGCATGAAAAACTTTCTCGATTCTTCCTGAGGCGTTGATAATGTGAATTCAATTTTATGAAACATTATTCTTTTTATGTGTTCATACTATAAACATAACTTGGTAGCTAAGGAGATAGTTTCTTTCATATGTATCACAACAAGAAGGATAAGGGAGGTGAGAAAACAAATGGGTGGTTACAATTGATAAAAAGGGAGATTGTGAAATATACATCTATGTTAGGAGTTTGTTTATTTAAGAAATGCTTTGATGAGTTATCTTCAATTATAAAATTACTACATTAATTTTTATATTTAGTTAAATTACTAAAGCAAATTAGTAAATATAAAAAAGTGGACCGGAAGGTAATTTTATGTATCTCATATATTTAAAAGTTATCAAATGATTTGATTTATTTAAACTTAAAAAATAATTATATTAACTATGATATAATTTACTGTTAACGATATTGAATACTATAGGGACCAAAATCACAAGAGCGTCTCCAACAACTATGTAATATTTTTTTTTAAATATAAGTTTTAAAACCCATCCTAGTATGGGTGGAAATTCAACTAGATGGAATAATTATGTCCCCATCAAGTTAAACATTTTACTTTGAAAGATTTCTTTGGCTCGTATTCCTACTAGGAAAATTTTGGGCAGTCGATGAATTATTTTGGATTCTTTGCTTTGTCCAATGTGTTTGGGGATTCCAGAGACTGTTGAGCATGTTTTTGCAGGATGTAAGGGGATTGATGGTATTTAGCGTCTTATAGATAGATGGTAGGAAGTATGGCTCCTTATTCTTGCTCGGTGGATTTGTTGATTAAATGGGCAGACAACATTCCTTTTTTAGTTGCGACTCGGAAGTGTTTTGATGCTGCAATCATTACAACTTTTTAGGTGACATGGAACTTCCGTAATGCCCAGATTTTTTGAACGGTGAAATAGAAGAAAACATGTATTTATGATGATATAGTTGGTAGATCATATTTTTGGATTTGTAATAGGAGGAAAAATTATAAGTTGAATTGGGGCTTGACCGCAAAACCATACATTTGCTTGTAATATGTGACTCTTGCTAGCTTCTTGCTAGTTGTTTTTTTAATTTCAGTCTATCATTTCAAAGAAAATAAAATTTGAAACCCAAAATTTCTATAAAAACATTACAACCTACTATAACAACTATTTATTCTTATAATCTTAGCACTATACATAGGAGTCCTAGAAAGAAAATTAAAAGTCAAAAACACTTTAAACTTATGGATCAGATTCCTATTTCACTCTTATTATTACCATTTAATTTAGTGTTGTTTTTATTTTCTATTTTACAATCATAGTGAAACCGAACTGCAATTTCATTCCATTTCATGTGAATTAAACCACATATCGTTCTCGATAGATTCTGTCTTTAAATGGATTTTTTAAGAATTTGTATATTCATAAAATTGTGTGAACCAAACACAACACCATATGGGCCTAGGTTTATTCGAAAGTAATTGAATGGAATATGGGATTCCTTTTAACCGAATTCCAAAATATGTTGTGTTGCCTCTTATAATGGGATGTGAATATTTCAGGCATGGCAAACGTGTGGTGTCGTGTCAAGTTTATGTCGGGTTTAAAGTGTTTGACCCTAACCCGGCCCGTTTAATAAACGGGTCAGAAATTCCAACCCTAACCCGTCCCGTTTAAAAACGGATTGACCCGTTTAATCGGTTTAACATATTTTGACGAATATACGACATATGACTAAAACATAAAAGAAAATATAGAAAAGTAAAAGATATAAAGTGAATCAATATTATAAGTCTAAAAGAGGGTAAACCGTAACTTTTACAATTAGAATTTATTATAGTAAAATTTTGATTAATGAGTTTGATTAAATGACGTTTTTAGCCCCTTTTACTATTTTTGAGTAAATATATAATCGTAATATATATGGTATAAAATAAGGTAATTAGATCAAAAAATATGCAATATTAGACTCACTTCGAAGGTATCGACTATACATTATAATGGCGTAATTTGCTTAAATTGAACCACGTTTTTTTAACATGTTTTAGCCGGTATACGATATATGGCTAAAATGTGAAATAAAATATAGAAAACTAAAAGGTATAAAGTGAATAAAGATTATAATTCTAAGGGAATAAAATATAATTTTCAAAATTAAATTAATTAAAATAATATATATTTACTGTTTATAACAAAAAGAAAATATTAAAAAATTGGTAAACATCGTTTTACAACAAAAAATAAAAAATAAAAAATTGGTAAACACTATGATAACGTATGTTTTATAATAACACATTTTCAAAAAGTAAAATGGATAACAAAACATTCTGGTATTAGTTTTTAAGACTTTAATGTCCCATGTATACAAGAACTAGACATGCAAATGAGCTCAAAAAATGAGACTTCATATCGAAAAAATCTAGATTCTTAGTTTGCTTAACGTTCATTAATTTATTTGAGTTAGAAAGAATGTTGCACTGACAATGGGATATCTCATAGCTACATGTTTTGCAAAATGTTTACATTTTGGGGCTTTAAAAGCCAAAAAGTGCCTTGGACCATTTTTCCTTCGATCTATATTATAGAGAGATCGAGAGACGAATATATCATCGGTATAAGATTGCTTTCGGGACATAGGATGTGATTGGTTTAGGGGAGTAATCCTAGGATGTAGGTTAAAAGTAAAGGTGTATGTAGCCTAATTTGAATGATTTAACCTCCTTGTAAGTTTGTGGGGTTGCAACTCAAAACCAATTGGCTATGAGTGGAGTAGCCCTGGACCCTTATAAGCACATTACAAGTTCACTTAGTGTCTGATATGGTACATTGCTCAACACTCCCAAACCACAAACGAAATTACAATTGTGGTTTAATTGTTTTTTCAAACCGGGCGGTTTGACAACAAGTAAGAAAACACCCCTCAAAAAATGTTCTAATCTTACCAATTTAGGTGGTTTTGACTTCTTATGGGTTTTAAACTTAAAAACATGACATCTATATCCAAGAAAGTTTATACCGGTATCACATTTTTAAGAAATACTATATTGATTTATAAAAGACGTGTTTGTATATAAAATAGACCATTGTTGAAAAGAGTTAAATAAATTTTTTGGAAAAACATTGAACAAGCAAACGGATTTTAGATTTTTTTTTCCAGTTTAGATAACTAGATTAATTCAGAAAATGAAAACTAAACATCCATTGGACATTGATGTTAATTTTTTTCACTTAAAGGCAATGTTATAAAACAATTGGATTTTATTTCATGTGGGAGGATACCTATGACTATGAGTAATTGGCCAATATTTTATGAAAGGCTTATCCTTTCATATATTTTAACACTATTTGATTTTTTATTTAAAACAATTAACAAGATTAAAAAAGAGTGAATTACATCGAAGGTTCTAATGGTTTATTCAAAATTTAAACTTGGCTCAACATCTTTAATAACTTTTTTTTAAATAAAAAGGTAAAAAATCAAAATCTTTAAATAAATTATTTTTTATGTTTAGATTCTTTATTTTAGAAATTATATATTAATTATATTATTAAAATATCCAATACAAATTTTAAAATAATGTAAATCTCACTTAAAGTTTTAAACAGTTTTTTTACTGAATAAATAAATAATTTCTCTCTTATAGATAATTGTTTTTGGATATCTTCATATTTGAACATTTCATCATCCCTTTAATGTTTACTCTATTTTGGAGAAGGTCTAAAAGAATCTATTGAAGCAAAAGAAACCGCAAAATCTTCATTTTGAAAAAGGTGTCGGATTCATTTTCATAAAACTTGTGGTCCTTAAAATTAACACTGTTAACTTAAATTTTGTTAGCAACTACTTTGTTCCATGTGTCCTTATATATGTGAAAAGGCATTTTTTAAGAGATTTGATTTGATACATGTTCTCTTATTTGTCTTGAATCTTCTTTATATCAATTAGTTCATCAAGGTAATTTATTATGATTTTCATATTTTTTATCAATAAAATCAAAAATAACCCTTAAGTCAATACCCAAACTCTAAATCAATTAAAAAAAAATCTAAATCTACAAGAAATTGACGATGGTGCTCCATGTGTCGATTATACCTAACCCTAGATGTGCGAAAAATGGTAGTTGTGCACTGCCTATGAAGAAGGTGCATGTGCATTGCTAGAGGAGGCACTGATGATGTCTGACGGCCAAAGACTAAGGTGGGTGTAGAAAATCAGGAGGGAGCTTCTTCTAGATTCGTTGTGTTTTCACCATATATTACATAAGTTTTTATTGTTGGAGTCGATTTACCGAAGAATAGAAAACCTTGTTTAAGAAGAGAGAAGGACATATTACATATATGATATAAATTTATATCTATCTATCTATATATAATAAAAGAGTAACTGATTTGACACGTGTCGTGCTCTGGTGAGCCGAATTGCCACGTGTCACGTTCTGGTTAGCCGTTTAAAAAATCTTCTACATAATTAAATAAAATCTTTTAATCCAAACTATAGATAAATATGAAAACAATAAAATAAAATAATGTAAAAGATAAATACCACTTTCAAAAATCCTCTACATAATTAAATCAAACGGTTTAAAAAATCCTCTACATATATTTGTGTAATATTTAATATAATCAATACACGTATTATTATTTTTCATTGGTGATATAAAGAATTAAAAAATATTCTCTCTATTTTCAAAGTACAATTTTCTAAGAGTTTTCCAAAGTTGAAAAACCTTACTTTTCCTATTTTCTTAATTCTTAAGAAAATTCCATATAACTTCTTGGAACAAAAAAATATACTCAAACTCTTAGAAAAAATCCTCTACATATAATTAAATCAAACGGTTTAAAAAATCCTCTACATATATTTGTGTAATATTTATATATATCAATACACGTATTATTATTTTTCATTGGTGATATAAAGAATTAAAAATATTCTCTCTATTTTCAAAGTACAATTTTCTAAGAGTTTTCCAAAGTTGAAAAACCTTACTTTTCCTATTTTCTTAATTCTTAAGAAAATTCCATATAACTTCTTGGAACAAAAAAATATACTCAAACTCTTTAAAAATTTTCATTTTTTAATCCAAACTATAGATAAATATGAAAACAATAAATAAAATAATGTAAAAGATAAATACCACTTTCAAAAATCCTCTACATAATTAAATCAAACAGATTTAATCCAAAAATACATACCTCAATCTCAAGCTCAATCTATCAATCTCAATCTATAAATAACCCTTTCAATCTCTCAATCTCAATCAATTGCTGCAACTCTCTTAATTAAGCCACTACCAATTACATATACACACAAAGGTAATTAATCAAACGCTCTTTAACTTTTATTTTTTCCTACACATGATGATATTATTATGATGATTCTATTCATGTTTATAGTCCAAGTTGGAGTTGTTGATTTCTCGTATGTGACTTTGTATTTATGGTCATTGATTACACTTTTTGTGTTATTTTGAATTACAAACGCTCTTCAATTTTTATTTTTTCCTACACATGATGATATGATTATGATGATTCAATTCATGTTTATAGTTCAATTTGGAGTTGTTTATTTCTCGTATGTGACTTTGTATTTATGCTCATTGATTATACTTTTTGTGTTTCAAATATTTTATCTCTATTAATTTAAATATTAAACTAATCTACCTATTCTATCTTTATCTATCTCAAATTAAAAGTTGGGAAAAAAGTTAAAAGTCCAGTTATAAATTAAATTATAGTAAATAATTCAGATTAAATAAATCATACTTGTATACCCCATGTATCACACGGGATAAAACCTAGCTAGTATATATAATACATACATTCATTATATGAAAAATAAAAACAAGAAAGATGAATATTATAGTTTAAAAAGGAAGAAAAAGGTTATCACGAGATTGACGCTCATCATTGCTGGCTTCCGCATATGCATTCGGCGGAAAACATAGCCACCCCACATAATCCCTATTTTCCTCCTCTACTTTATTTTTCTTTTCGAATAGTCCTTTTTTTTAATACCCTATTATTCATTTAATAAAATATTTTAGAATACCTTTTAAGAATATTTTTATAAAGTACAACCTTACTTATACCTTACGAGTTACGGTAAGGACATTTGTTAATTCTTTTGTAACTCAACGGTCGATAACATCCTGAGGAGGACAGTGGATGGTATCTCTGTCTACTTAAGTTCGATTCGGGGGAACACAGTGGCGGATGATAGTAAGGGCAGTGGGGGGCCATGGCCCCCCTGTTTTTTTTATCCTGCTTTGGTAAATATTGCTAGACTTTTATCCTTAATGCTTTGGTGAATACATCTCTAGCTAACTTACTTTAGTTTATATCTCGGCCCCTTCAAGACTCCAAGGGACCCACCATAGTTACATTACATGGGAGATGGACCCACCATAAGAAGCAATATTAACTTTTATATTCTTAGAGAGTCTCCTTCAAGAATTCATAGAGGTAAAAGATTGAATGACATGTTTTCCTAATCTTTTATTAATTAATAATAGTGTTTAGATTATAGAATCCTTATTTACATGTATAAGTTATGTATTTTATAAGTTATCCTAATAAAAATATTAAAAACATATACTTTTGTGTATTTTAAAGTGTATATATATAGAGATGATCAAGCCAGAACATGTATTGAAAAGAGTTAAATCACGTGCAAATTCAAATGTGATATTACATAAAAATCAAAAGACAATGTGTAGGCGACTTTGGTCGCGTCTTCAGGTAGCGAGGTAAAGTCGCAGGAATCACATGTGACTTTATACATAATGTTAGTGTAAAATCATATACGATTCAACCGTTTTCTTATTTTCTGAAATAAATATCGTTTCTGTTTGAACTCGTCTCGCTCTCTCTGTAAAAAAATTAAAAACAAACTTATAGAAGATTAGGTTGGCCCCCTAGGTTCTTACGCCCATGTTCCGCCCCTGGGGGAACATGAGGCCACACCATATTTCATGGGTTGACCTTCAGGCCGGGCATGGGCAAGGCTATGGGTCGGTAACGTTTTCCATGGTCGAGAGGATTAGTCGGGTGTCCGAATGGATCTCGGATACCTCTTCGACTTCGGTCGAGGCGTGTATGTGTTTATCTGCCGTCTAAAAAAGTAAGACCATCATATTACTATACTATTCGCGATCAGGTCATTATTGTTTGTTTATGGTAGTTTAGTTTAAGGTAATTTTATGGGTTAGAATTTGAAGGTAATTTCATATATTGAAAAAACCATAAATGAGCTTAGTACACATAGTGTCAAAACTCAGAGCCTAAATCTTTACGGTATTGTTGATTCAAGGGAAGATTCTGAATTTTGAAGATGATAACAAGTTGAAGAGTTTTAGTCGAACGATCTGCTGATTACGAAGACTGCTTAATGTTTTGAAAATTGAGTGAATGTGAAGATTTTCATCATAATACAATGTTCATCAAGAGGGGAGATTGTTATTCTTTATATATATAGGTAAGATTGTATTGACTTCAAGATAGAAGAATGTTGAAGATCATTGATGTTGAATCAAGAAAGAGTATAGTTCGTGATATTTGTTTTTGTTTGTAATTTTCTTTTGTGGTTGTTTGTTTGTTAACTTGAATACAAAGGGGAGATTGTTATGACTAATTTGTAAGTCTGTATTCGAGTTAGAGTTAGCTGCTAAGTTTGTAATAGATGGAGGGTTATTGTTGTAAATACCTTTGAGGTATAAGTATTTTAAAGTGGGTTATAATTTAGTAAGGATGTTTATTGTAAAACAGAGAGAGAGTTTAAGAGATAGGGTTTATGTATGTTCTGTTCTTGATGAATGCACATATGATTGGTGGTTGATTTCATGATTTAGTGTGAGAATATGAACTGATCTAGAACCATGGGTATTGACTACCATTTCTTTGGGAAGTAGTTCTCTCTAAAAAAACTATCCATGTGTTTCATTCCTACGAACTTGCAACTAGCCGACATCTTTACCAATGGTTTGCCTCAACCCTTGTTTCAATACTTTTGGTCGAAGTTTCATGTTGAATCACCGTCGATTCACTTGCGGTACTTCGATTCCATAACTTTGATGCTAATTATTTTGAAACAATATCATTAATCTCTTAGTGGATTTATAATTAAAATGACAAATTGTATTAAAGACAAAATACAGTTAAGAAATAGAGTTTTTGAAAGTAAGTTTTTTATACACAATAGAGATCGAAAAAATGATATTCATTTTAATTTTTGTGAATAACTAAAAGTGTGAGAACTAAGGACAGTAAGAAGTCCTATGTCATTAGCTTGTCACTAGTTGCCTTTCCATGATCGAACCACCATGTTTAACACATCATGCACTACACGTTGTACGACCATGATTAGTAAATGACATCTGACTCAATCCTTGGTGATAACCCGCGTTTTTCTCGTGTTATTTTCACTTTTTAACACCCTTTTTCTCATCTAACCCTTCTCAAATCACCCATTTGAAGCCTGAATACCTTCTTTGGTCTCATTTACCCACTGAGATAGGAAATAGCTAAAAAGTCAAGTTTTAAGGCATTTTTGACTTTGTGGGATGTCACCACAGTGAAGTTTTGTATGTGCAGGTTCTAGAAGGGAATTTCGGATTTATTTATTGAAGAAGATCAAATCAGCAGAAAAAGGCATGGGGACAAGAAAATGTCAACTTCTATAAAGAGGCGGAACTAGGTGATGGCTAAAAATGATAAAATATGCAAAAGCAAAAAGGTGAAGTAACCTTTGGTTATTAACCTTGCTTTTTGGCATTATAAAAGGAAGCCATGGTCATCTTCAAAGAACACACAATTTTCACCTCCCCTTACATCCTCACTTCAGATTTCTCTCAAGACAATTCTATCTAGTTTATCTTAGTTTGTAATTTAATTTCCAGCACTTTAAATTCTGCATTTTTAAGTTTCTGTTCTGTAGCCACTGTGGCAGTCTGCTTCACACACAGTCTGTCGTTTTAAGTTTAATGCAGTTTGTTCTCAACTTAATCTTCATCTTATTTTTCTGTATGGGCAGTAGCTAAACCTCATCCTTGGGTGTGGGTGCGAGCAAAGCCCGAGAGGCCTAAAAGTGACATTTTGGGTGTTTTTATCCTTTAATATTTTCTCGTTTGGTCATTCTAAGTCGGGACGTTATCTCAACGCGGACAAGCTGATCACTTGTAAGTGTTCATGTTAGACCTAAGACCTCGAGAGGGGCGGGTTCGAAACACGGCTTGAATGATGCAAAAAGAGTTTGAGAAAACCTTTAATAATCACGGAGAGATTCGGGTTGTTGCATAATTGAACCAAGGCAAAAAGTGTCCTCAAGCGGGTGTCACGAAGAGATTCGGGCATCTTCTTTTGTTGGACCGAGCTAGGATCTATAAGGTCCACTTGGTAAAGTTAACAAATTGGGAAATATTAATTGTAAAAACTTTGTAATAAAACTAGTTTGTAAACCTTTATAATGGAGCTTCGAGAGGAGAAAGTTGTTTAGGAGTTATTTACGAACCGGTCACGTTAACCAAATTTTGTCAAACGGTCTCTTGGGCAAAAGCTTGCACCCGTACCCATCTTTTTCTCATTGTTAATTACATCCTTTATTTACCTGTCATTTATATATATGTCATTTCATATCTGTCATTTTATTTACTTGTCTTTATTTATCTGTCATTTAAATATCTGTTATTTAATTTTCTGTTATTTAAATATCCTGTTAATTCACCAAACAAATCAAATCAACCTTTATAAAACTTTGCACCGGACTAAAGGACAACTTCTCTAAATCTCGATACCGCCGATCCCTGTGGAACGATACGTGGGCTTACCACATTATTACTTGAAGTAGCGAACGCACGTCTGGTTTATACTTGGACCAGATCTGTGGTGCTTAGGCATTTATTACGCTCACAACAAGTTTTTGGCGCCGCTGCCGGGGATTGGCGCATTTTCTGAGATATTGATTTTTACTTGAATCCGAGTCGCGAGTTTTCTTTTTAAAAGTGGTTCGACGTGGTCGACGAGGTAGGAGAATGGCTGGAAATCCACCACCCGATCCCCCTCCTCGTGAGAACACGATCAAAATTGCCGACGACAAAGATCGAGGCATAAGAGACTATGCAACACCCGAGTTTTCTCTTTTAAACTCGAGTGTTCTGGCCGCAAATTTCACCGCGCAATCTTTCGAGCCTAAACAATTGATGTTCACCATGCTTGGTACAATCGGCCAGTTTAGTGGACACAATTCGGATGACCCACACTTACATTTAAGATCATATTTGGAAGTTGTGGATTCTTTTCGAGCTCGAGGGGTTGACCAAGAAACCATGAGACTTTTGTTCTTCACATACTCACTAAAAGATAAAGCAAAAGATTGGTTAAGTTCGCAATCACCACATTCCATTACCTCGTGGGATGATCTTGTCACGAAATTTTTGAAAAAGTATTTTCCACCCACGAGGAATGCGAAGCTAAGAAATGCCATTGCAATGTTTTCTCAAGAACCGGATGAATCAGTGTCAGATGCATGGGAACGCTATAAGGATCTTCTCCGGAAGTGTCCACATCATGGTATTCCCCATTGCATCCAGTTGGAAACTTTTTACAACGCGCTTTCCAACACCGATAAGGGTATGCTTGATGCAACGGCCGGAGGTTCTTTCACAGATCTGACCTACAATAACGCACATGCGTTATTGGACAAAATTGCAAACAATAGTTCGGAATGGTCAGATCCGCGAAAGTTACCTCGGAAAAGTGTGTCAAGTACCCAAGATCTTGATGCAATCGCTTCACTAAACGCACAGATTGTTGCTTTAACAAATTTGGTTAAAAACAATTTAAAACCTAACCAAACAATTCCTTTGGGAAATGAAATGTGTGCGAATTGTGAAGAAGATCATCCTTTTGAAGACTGTCCCGAAAACCCCGCATCAGTCAACTATGTAGGAAACAACCCCAAGTACAATCCGTACTCCCAAACCTACAACCCCGGGTGGCGTGATCACCCGCATTTGTCCTACAAGAGTAACAATGTGCAACAACCCTTTGGGGGAAGTTCTGGACAGAACAGACCACACAATCCAGCAGGATTTGGTCAAAACAGACAGCAGCAACAGCAGTACCATCAGAATGCACAAACTGGCCAAACTCACCACACTGGTCAGTCACCACAACAACAGATCCCAAAACAGCAGCCAGAACCAACAGACACTGGTTCCCTGGAATCAATGTTTAAAGGATTCATGGCTCAGACCAGCAGTTTGTGACACACACGCAAGGTTTCATGAACCAAACCAATGCAACCTTAAGAGGATTAGAAACCCAAATTAGCCAATTGGCTAATGAGGTCAAAGGAAGACAACCGGGAACTTTACCTAGTGATACCGAGACCCCTAGGAATGGACAAAAGGAGTTTGTCAAGGCCGTGACTTTAAGAAGTAGTGATGGTTTAGTTGATGTCCCCGTCACACAACTTGAGGAGGAAACAACTCATGCTTTTGATAAAAACAATTTCCCAACGATTTTTCCTCAAAAAGTCACACCTTCCGGACCCGATGTACCATCCACTTCAGTTGCACCACCGAAAGCTTCTAGTACCCCTGCTGTACTAGAACCCGTAGTAGTCCAACCGCCTCCTGTCACTACCATCACCGCAAGTAAGGGTAAAAAGTCCCAACAACCGGAACCAGATTTGAGATACCTCCCTTTTCCAGGCAGACTAAAGAACAAAAATATGGATAAACAGTTTAAGAAGTTCTTGGACATCTTTAAACAACTCCATATTAACATACCTTTGGTAGAAGCTCTTGAGCAAATGCTGAACTATGTTAAGTTCTTGAAAGACATCTTAAGCAAGAAGAGGAAGTTGAATGAGTTTGAGACCGTAGCATTAACCCAAGAGTGTAGTGCAATCCTTACCTGTAAGATTCCACCAAAACTCAAAGACCCGGGAAGTTTCACCATCCCGTGTTCTATTGGGGGTCAAGAAGTTGGACTTGCCTTGTGTGATCTAGGTGCGAGCATTAACCTCATGCCTCTGTCCGTTTTCAACAAGTTAGGAATTGGAGAAGTCCGTCCCACAACCGTGACCTTACAGTTAGCGGACCGTTCGATAGCATACCCAAAAGGCAAAATAGAGGACATTTTGGTTAAGGTAGATATGTTCATCTTCCCCGCTGACTTTATAATCTTAGATTGTGAAGTCGACAAGAAAGTTCCAATTATTTTGGGACGTCCCTTTCTTGCTACGGGAAGAGCCTTAATCGATGTCCATAAGGGAGAGCTCACTATGCGGGTAAATGATCAGCAAGTGACTTTCAATGTGTTCAATTCCCTTAAGTGTTCTGGAGGAATAGAGGACTGTTCTGCAGTAAGTGTTATTGATGCAGATCTGGACCTGGACTTAGCTGAGTGTGGTGAGGAGTACACCACAGTGGTGAGTGATGACCTGACCTTTGATGACAGTTTGCAGGAAGATGTAGCTGCTGTGTTTGAACAGTTGGACTTTAAGAACAGGCCCAGTCAACCCCCATCCATTGTCCAGCCACCTGAGTTAGAGTTAAAGCCTTTACCTAGTCATCTTAAGTATGCTTATCTTTTGGAAGACGAGAAGTTACCCGTGATCATTTCGTCTAAATTAGATCTTGACCAAGAGACAAAGTTACTTGATCTTTTGAGAGACCATAAGAGAGCACTAGGTTGGACCATAGCCGACATTAGAGGAATAAGTCCGTCCATATGCCAACATAAGATAATCTTGGAAGAAAATAGCGTTGGCAAGGCACAACCCCAAAGGAGACTTAATCCCATGATGAAGGAAGTGGTTAAAAAGGAAATCCTAAAGTGGCTTGACGCGGGTATCATATACCCCATTTCCAGTAGTAGTTGGGTGAGCCCAGTCCAATGTGTTCCAAAGAAAGGTGGCACTACGGTGATCATCAATGACAAAAATGAGCTCATTCCGACCCGAACCGTAACCGGTTGGCGCATTTGCATGGACTATAGACAATTAAATCTGGCAACAAAGAAGGACCATTTCCCGTTACCTTTTATAGACCAAATGCTTGACAGACTTGCGGGAAAAGAATTCTTTTGTTTTCTGGATGGATATTCGGGGTATAATCAAATTCAAATTGCACCCGAGGACCAAGAGAAAACTACTTTCACTTGTCCTTATGGTACTTTTGCGTTTCGACGAATGCCCTTTGGTTTGTGTAATGCCCCTGCTACCTTCCAACGGTGTATGATGTCTATCTTTTCGGATATGATTGAAGACACCATGGAAGTGTTCATGGATGATTTTTCAGTAATTGGAACCTCCTTTGAAAACTGCCTTGTGAACTTAAAAAGATGTTTAGAAAAGTGTGAATCTCATGACTTGATTTTAAATTGGGAAAAATGTCACTTCATGGTCCAAGAGGGGATAGTTTTAGGACACTTAGTCTCACCGAGAGGTTTGGAAGTTGACAAAGCAAAATTAGAAGTTATTATGCAATTGCCCGAACCTTCTTCGGTTAAGGGCATAAGAAGCTTCTTGGGTCATGCCGGGTTCTATAGACGGTTCATTAAAGATTTTTCAAAAATTACAAAACCGCTATGTAACTTGTTGCATGTTGACCAAGCTTTCGAATTTACCTCGGAGTGCAAAGTGGCATTTGAAAAGATAAAAAAAGCACTTGTTACGGCCCCAATTGTTGTTGCACCAGATTGGAAGTTACCTTTTGAAGTTATGTGTGATGCAAGCGATTGGGCCGTAGGTGCAGTTTTGGGTCAAAAACGCGAAAAAATATTTCACCCAATTTACTACGCAAGCAAAACTTTAATTGATGCACAAATTAATTATACCACCACGGAAAAAGAATTGCTTGCGGTAGTATTTGCGTTTGACCGTTTTAGATCCTATCTCATTGGTGCCAAAGTGATTGTGCATACCGACCATTCCGCTATCAAATATCTCATGAGTAAGGCGGATGCAAAGCCTAGACTCATTCGTTGGGTCCTTCTGTTACAAGAATTTGACCTTGAGATAATTGATCGGAAAGGGACAGAAAATCAGGTCGCGGATCATCTTTCTCGCATTGAGGGTAAAGTTTCAAGTGGAGGAAATCATGAGATAAAAGAAATTTTGCCGGATGAACAAATTTTAGCAATCCGGCACTTTCAAGAAGAAACAACACCTTGGTATGCGGATTTGGCCAACTACCTCGCTAGTGGGCTAAAGCCGTATGATTTTAAAACCCAACAGTTTAAAAGGTTTCTTCATGAAAGTAAGCAGTACATTTGGGATGACCCGCATCTTTTCAAAATGGGGGCGGATCAAATCTTGAGACGTTGCGTGCCAGACTGGGAACAACACAGTATTTTACAAGAATGTCATGCGTCACCGTACGGTGGTCATTTCGGTGGCCAACGAACGGCCGCTAAAATTTTGCAAAGTGGGTTCTTCTGGCCAACGATCTTTAAAGATTCGTTTGAGTTAGTGAAAAAGTGCGACCGTTGTCAAAGGACCGGGAATGTGTCTCAAAGAAATGAGATGCCGTTGAATAATATCCTAGAAGTTGAACTTTTCGACGTTTGGGGTATTGATTTCATGGGACCATTCCCGATGTCTTTTCACAACCAGTACATTTTGGTCGCTGTTGACTATGTCTCGAAATGGGTAGAAGCCATTGCTTGCCCCCGTAACGATGCGAAAACGGTGATAAACTTTTTGCATAAAAACATCTTTGTCCGTTTTGGGACCCCTCGTGCTTTAATTAGTGACGAGGGGACGCATTTTGTTAATAGAATGTTAAGTGCGGTTTTGAACAAATATAACATCCAACACCGTATAGCGACCGCTTACCATCCACAAACAAATGGACTTGCCGAACTGTCAAACCGTGAAATAAAATCCATTTTGGAAAAAGTTGTCAAGCCAAACCGTAAGGATTGGTCGTTAAAGTTGGATGATGCACTTTGGGCATACCGCACCGCCTATAAAACACCCTTGGACATGTCACCGTATCGCCTCGTGTTTGGGAAAGCTTGTCATCTCGCTTTAGAGCTTGAATACAAAGCATTTTGGGCCATAAAAGAGTTGGATATGGCAGAGGATGCCGCGGGAATAAAAAGAAAGTTACAATTTGTTGAGTTGGACGAAGTACGCTTCCATGCCTACGAAAATGCCAAAATTTACAAGCAAAAAACCAAGGTTTGGCATGATCGTAGGATAAATCATCGTACTTTTTCGGAAGGACAAAAAGTGTTACTCTTCAACTCTCGTCTTAAAATATTCCCGGGCAAACTCAACTCCCGTTGGTCCGGACCGTTTACCATTGACAAAGTTGGTCTCTATGGAACCATCGATTTGATAAACCCGCAAGATGGTAGTACGTTTCGTGTTAACGGGCATCGGGTGAAGCATTACCTTCCCGAAGGTGTGCCCGACCCTGAAGGAACAGCTCAGTAAAATCCAAATCTGGGTTAGAAATAACCCCTGTAAATAGTAGGATAATTTAGGATTTAATTTCTGTATTTTCTGTTTCAGGTCTGGAGTTTGTCAAAGTTACCACAGTGGGAAGAGAGCTCCGTGTACCAGTGGATAAAAGAATTACCTCGTGGATCGGGGTTGTTGTGGAAAAGGTTCCAACCAAAGTCAGTAGAAAAGTGCAGCACAAGTGAGAGTTGGTGAGAAAAAGCACAAGTGTTGGTGTTCCCCCTTTTGAGTACAAAGCCAAAAAGAAAGCATGGGCCCACACCTTACACAACTCCTCTTTTCAAAAATCTTCCAAAAAGTATTCCAAGTACAAGTCAAGATGTCATCTCCTTATTTTATTATAAAAGCCTTCCCCTTTTGCCACTTGTCAAACCCACACTTAGCCACCTAACCTACCCACTACCCCACCTTTCACATCCTACCTTCCCTCCCTTTACCCCATCACCGTCACTTTTCCCACCAAGAGGACAATTTTTGAATTTTAAACCCTTTTTTATCTTACCTTGTTTAAATTAATTAAATTAGTTTAAAATTTTTTCCAAATTTACCCCTTATCTCTTTCTAACCATCTCTAACCCTTAGTTACCCTCCTTAGTTAGATTTAAACTTTCTTTTTAAATTTTTTTAACTTTACTGATTTTTTTCTTAAAACTACTTTTTGTTTTTCAAAACCAACTTTTTCTTAAACCACTAAACCTTATCTTGTTTTTACTTTTCACTTTCACCTCCCAAGAAAACCTCTCATCTTCCCTCACCCTCACACCACCGATGGCAAGACAAAAGGCGGTGGTAACCGCCGGCCAAATCTCCGGCGACACCACCGAACCACCACCAGCGACCACCGAAGAGCCGCCGTCGTCCGCCACTACTCCTGCCACCATCGCGCCGTCGCAACCGCTCCTCCAGCCGGCTGTCGTGTCGCAACCACCCTCCCACACGCCGTCGCCGTTCGCCTCGCCGTCGCACACCGCGCCGACGGGGTACGGCTCGGGTTACGATTCCCCCTCCGGCGGTTTCACTCGCCGGGCCATCATCGCAAGCCGCCGTGGGAGTCTACATCGCCATCCGCCAACCGCCTTTTCCACTTCCACCGCCGCGACTACGCCGGCGACACAACCGACCACCGCACCACCGGCGGCGACTCTAGGTGAGATCACTCGATCTATAATCACTCGCGCCATCGCCAACCTAAACAACCCCACCATCGTCGCCGTAGCCACCATTCCCGTCTCCACCCCTAACCCGTTCGCCGGCCGAACCGTTGAAGGCTCCTCTCCGACCACCGCCGTTCTTCATCCGGACGTGGTGGAAAGGATGGAGGTTTTTATGCCCACCCGTAACCCTCCCGTATCCCCCACCCACGCAACCACGGTTTCCACCCTCCGGGCCGATTCGCCGGAATCCCCTCCGGTGACTCGTGATTTTGTAAGCACTTTCGACTCCAACCCTTTGAACACTACCATGGAGGAAAATGAGGCTCGTCTCCGTGCTCTTTTAGCTAAGCAAACCGAGAGATATCGACGACGCCGAGAAGCCGTGGCCGAAGCCACGGCCACCACCTCCACAACCGTCTCTCAACCATCGGCCATCCCCTCCATATCCTCACCCACCCCCCAATTTACCATAATCCCAAACACCACCCCTAACCAACCCCAAACCCTAGCCGACCCACCACCCGCCAAGGAGATGCCATCAATTGACATAAATAAGAGCCCGGAAGAAGAGGTTGATGTTGCCGCCTATCTCACCGACAATCCACCCGAAAAAGACCGTATCTCAGATTCTCCTGATGTCGGGGTTGTTCCTCCAAAAAGACAGAAAGCGACAGCGAAAGGGAAGACTAAAAAGGTTGTGGTCCCGACAGAGGGCCCGCGTCGAAGTCAAAGGTTGGCTGCTGTGGGCACTTCCCACAGTGGCCCAGGTACGCTCTCTAGTCCATCCTCCGATGATGATCCGGCTTTCATAACTCAAGAGGTTCCATTCGAGTCTTCCACAGAATCGGATGCCTCTTTAGTTCCGGAGCCGAAGAAGAAATCAAAGAAACGTAAGAAACCGCCGGGTAAAGCCTCGGGTCGGGAACGTGACATGGTCAAAGAGAGATCTTTTCATAAATCTCTCATCGAATATTATCCCCGCATATCCGACCATCTTACTTTTCAGCGGTGGAATGACATGATCCCGGCCCCCGTTCCGATAAACGAAACTTTGGTACGCGAGGTTTTTGACATATTGGCTAATACCGAGGGTGATGAGCTCATGGTCCGAGGGGTCCCTATTATTTGTTCACCGGACATTATCAACAATCTGTTGGGTCTTACACCACCCGCGGATTGTTGGTATCAACGTTTTGTCACTCAAGGGATCTCTTTCGAACAAGAGCGGGAGATGGAACGGTTGTTACTTAAGGAAGGTAGGACTTGGCACGTAGAACACAACCAGGCCATTATGCGGCCGTATGATTTAGAGTTCGTACCTAGCTTGTGGTTTCAATATGTGCGCCATAACCTCATACCGACTAAGCATGATTCATCCCTTCCAAAAGAACGGGTGATCATGATGTATTGTATTTTTAAGAATCTCGAGGTTAACATGGGTCCGATTGTGCGCACCATGTTGGATGATCATGCTACACAACTGTAACAACTCAAATAAATTTTTACCAGATTTAACGGAAATAATTAATGAAAACAACCACCAGTAACCATTTCAGCGGAAGATTTAAAGATTTAACTTTGAACTCAACTTAGAGATTTTTTTTTTTAAAACAAAACAAATCCAACATTAAAGTTAAAATCCTCAAACTGAGGTCCCACTTAATAATATCATAAACAAGTTTAAATTCCAAAATAACTCCAATTTTTAAAGTAACGTTCTCCTTTCAACTAGCAAAACTGAGCCGTCCCATGATCGAAGCTTCAAGCGGGTCCCTTCCCTTTATCCTTCCCGGAAGGACCTGCAACTAAAGGAAAAATCCACAAACGGGTAAGCTTGAAAGCTTAGTGAGCACAAACCACAAACACACAACAATATAATACAAACCATCACGCGTATGAGAACTAGGCATGCTATCACCAATGGTCTTACGGTACACGCCGGTAAGGACCACACACATACTGATATCAGTTTAACACAAGGACTATACCCACGGTGGCCACCACCACTACAATGAGTAAGTCATCACACAACATGCTAGTCTCATACCATATATACATCACATACAATTTGTACATAAAGCCACGTATAAGGGTTAATGTACTCACCTTGGTTCACTTCACAGTAATCAAGATCAACACACCACACGGTTGTATATCAATCACCTATATATCACATTATGGCATAGCACATATGAATAACATTCACAATGACACCTTAAGACTCATAACTGAAACACTTAAGGCTCATGACCAAAACACTCAAGGTTCATAACCAACACACTTAGTCTAGACCTGAACTAGACTCTCTAGAAAGGTAGGTAATTCAATTACGAACCCAACGGTCTTTACGGTATCAAAATCGGAGCTAAGACGCGAAAGTTACGGCCAAAACAGTTTTTCCACACAAAACAGAGGCTAGCGATCGCTAGGCTGGTAGCTAGCGATCGCTAGCTATTTTTTCCCACTTTCTGTTCTAGTTCGCGATCATCAGGTGGTCGCTAGCCTTCATTTTCCATGGCTAGCGATCGCTAGCTTCATCACCTAGCGATCGCTAGGTGCTGAAATTCAGCACGAACCCAAAATCGATTTTTCATCTTTTTGGCATAACTTTTGCATCCCAAACCCAATTCGACCGATTCAAAAAGCCATGGTTTCGTATTTCCAGGCTCTACAAGACTACCACAATCATTCTAATACCATCTAACATCATAACACTCAATTGGTGATCCAAAGATCACCAATTTCACCAATACTCAACCAAAACCCTAACCTTTTACCCAAACTTACAACAACATGAACAAAGATAAAATTGATGGTTACCTCACGTTAGGAACTCCATTCTATCAGTCACCCGATGATCAAAAGCACCACAAACACTCGATTTCACTTCCAATTGCACCAAATTCCTTTGAAGCTATCAACCCCTTCACTTTCTCTCTAGAAACCGTCCAAGACCAACAACAAGGGTTTGGACTTCCAAACTTGTTTATATACAAAACCTTTACAACCCTCCACTATCTCATCTAACACTCTAGTCCCCCTACCTGAAATTTACACAAAAGACCCCAAAAGTTAACTACCGTTAACTAAAACCAGTTAAATCACCAACTTGGGAAATGGGGCGTTACAACTCTCCCCCACTTAACAAGATTTCGTCCCCGAAATCGCTTATACCTTTAATAGCTCTAGACCACTGCTTTTCGTCTCTTCTTCTAATCTTTAGCAATATCCTGACCTCTTAAGGACTCAATCCTTCTCAACTGAAAACATGTAAAGTATTTTCTATTTAGCCGGGTTCTCGTACAACTCACATCTATACCTTATACTTTTCCCACTATGTATAATCATCTAGAATAGTCCATCAAATCTTGGACTCAACTTCCCCTTCTTTCAGAATCATATTACTTCTATCCACGTTGATACTTTAGATATCACATATTATCCTCATCAGACTTTCAGTTTGTCATCTACTTTTCTGCATAACTTTCTAACAACTCTGAGTAGTTTTCAATGTAACTCTGATCATCTGAATACTCTCAGGCGACTTTGAACTAACCCATACTATCTATTTCACTGACCCACTTCTTCCTGCAAATTGAAAATTAACCACCTCCTCTTGTACCTCCTCTCATATTGAGGCTTACCACTATTGGCGTGAAATTTATCATTATGAAATTTCAGCCAATGATAAATAGATGTTCCAACTATCCCTAATTACAACGTACACAAACGTTTAATACATCCTTGAGTGTGTTAAGTAGTCCTCTCGTTTAACTTCACCTTTAAACATTTCAAACACCTCTTCAGTTACCTTGCAACATCCTTTTTCATTCCTGGCCACCAGTAATCCAACCCTGAGTTCTTATACTTTTTAGTAGTATCAGAATGAATTGAGAATTTGATTAAGAACTTCCTCTATCAAACTCCGTCTAGCTTCACTTGACACAGTGCCCACACATAGTTACCATGGTAAAAGGGTCACAACTATCAGTTACAGTCTGAGCCAATTAACCCCCGGTTCTTTCTTTCTTTTAGTTCTCACTCTTAACTGCTTCATTTTGCAACTGCTTAAACATATTAGCTAATGAGGTTATCTCAGACATCCTTCTTAAAGGTATCCCAAAAGGAACACGATGCATTCTTATTCTTAATGCATCTTCCACTACATTAGCTATCCATAACTAATAAAGGGTACTGCAACTATAACCCTCTACAACATCCAGTCTTTTTTTTTTTTTTTTTTTTTTTTTCCGCATGCACAAAAGTCTATTGACTCATGAAATAATAAAGGTAGTATTACTATGTCTTAACCACGATAACTACCCATGTGAACTCTGAATCATGAATCGCGTAACTTACTTTGTACGTCTATATTAGATGGAACACATAACTGTTCGCCTTTTCAAACAACAGTTCTCCCCCACTTAGAGTTCAAACCATTCTTCTCAATACTTCACACTCTAAATGAGCGTGATCACAACTAAGCTAATCCGTGCTAACCATCTTGTTGACTTATTTCATCACAAACTATTCGCACATGTTATTTCCATGATTACCCAAAACACACAATTATTTCACACAATAGCTCATTCCTACTACATCACAATGGGTATTTCCTTATCTAGGCCAATATGGTAAAATAATATTACCTCCCGACCTTGCCCTTCTTGAATTTAGATGGACCATAATTATCGACTACTTCATTTGGCCCCAACAACCAAATCCGACAATCCCTACTTGACCCTCGAAGCCTACGGGTGTAACCACCAGTGTAGGAAACACGAGCATCAAGCGAAGATCAATCTGGATAACAGGCTCGGCCTCCATAACTCTCCATACTCAACTTCCTTCTACGATCTCTTACCAATCTTATATAAGATTGATCGATTAGCCAATCCAAAATTTCTTCTAAATCTACGTCTCCCAATAAGGATCTACTAAATCAGTCGTTAACTCCTTTAATCACGATGATGCATTAACGATATCTTTCATGAACTAGGTTTTCTAAATAAACCTCCTCCTTCCTGAATTCTGTAAACCACCCAAAGAGAGCATAATCACTTACTTACTAAATTGGTAATGTCTCAGTCTTGAGACTTCACTTGCAAGTCTTCCTCTATCATAAATAACGGGGTCTAAACCGACCATTACGGTAATACCACTCTTAATTCTCAGAACTTCATTCTACGCTTCACTCGATCCTCATCATGACCTAGTGAGTTCATAGCCTTCACGTACAAAGACACAATGATTTAAATGATTTTTGTATATTTGAAATTTTGAAAATTTCGGTATGCACCCTAGCATTAAAACAACCTAGATAAGCATGACTTAGTACCACCAAAAATGAATGGCACACATACGATGATTTCAGGAATCACCCATACACAACACATAGCATTTCACTACCTTGCACGACCAACTGATGCCAATGAAAATAAAGTGACCGAAATAGAACTTTCATCATTTGCAAAACGCCAGACAAGATCCCTTACACCAAAAGAGTTAATTTGTGCATCCACTCATTGGTAGGATAGCAACATGTTTGTTTTTAGTTTCATTTATAAAGTTTTGTAACTAAGTGTCGCCATTTTTTTTTTACAATTTAAGCAAAAATCGTTCGATCGTAAAAGAGGTGAAACAACTAAAAAAATCACTAAGAAAAATCTTTTCAAGAGATAACATAGGTTTTCTAAAAACACATTTTTCTAAATACTAGCTCTTTTCCATAGGATTTAATAACTTCAATGAGAAAGGACGACACATATTGTTTTAGACAAAAATAAAATACATAGATTTAACTTTCAACATGAAGGCTATTCACTCAGTCATGGTCAACCACCTACATTTCAACAATTCATCAATTAATGGTTTACTTTCTTTCTTCTATCTTGCTTCTCCATCCGCGATCGGACTCTCAGGTCCCACCAAATTTTTCCGTCATCCTTAGCAGGTTCGACGCGTAAGGAAACTTCTCTTCCTCTGAACAGAAGCTGGTGCAGGATGCACCCTCTACCACAACTATCCAGCGAGTGCTGGTCACGGGTCCTTCTACTCCTCAAACTGCAGCTGCTAACGAGCCGAAAAGTCTTTGTAACTTGTCTCCCTCGACTGTCCGCCTTGCGTTCCTCCTGAACCGCTGGGCCTACTGGCCACGACTGCCTCCACTCAATTGTGGATCTCCAATACCAACTCTTACTTCATTTGGGTGATAACACCCGAAAGCATGTCATGCAAAACCTTGCTGACCCAAAATACTGACTATATAGGCCAATACTATCCTGTAGTAAGCCTATACAACCCTCTAGTACTGATCGGTATCTCAAGATTTCTTATGATTCCGTTGAAATCAATTTTGTACCGATGTTTCTAAACAATTCATATATGAGAATCGTGTTTCGAACCCTTCAGCGACAACCAACAAGGACATGCCAGAGAGTTCTCTACAAGATTCTCACCCATCGATACAACCTTGGTCTTAACTTCACCATTAGTACCCTGATTTACAGATTCACCATCTAACTCCACTGACTGAAGATATTTAATCTAAATATACAGTCATAACACTTCCTACATAACGAGGGCACCCTTCTGTCCACAGCCCATACTACCCCAAATGACATCACGCTTTTAAGATGACCACTTTCGTTCTTGTCCCAACCACAATATTCGGGTCAACGATCCTCACTACACCTTATCCTTCCTAACATACTACTGAGTGGTCTATCCATCCTCTTAGAGGACACACAGGTACGTCCTATCACTTGATTTCGAGCATGCCCTTACACAAGCCATCACGTAACCAACCCAACTAAGGTTTGTACAACCTATCTTAGCATGCTACTAACCCTTCCCAACCTATTCGGTTCATAGATACCTTCTATAACCCCGCGAAGTCTCAACATGTACAATATAATTGTGATGATATGGGCCCTTATACCATCATAATTATATCCTACACATATAGGCTTTACGTTGTCACCAAAGGTTCTAATCCCCAATTTCGGTTTTATCACATAAGCAAACCACAGTCACAAGGCAACTCCCTAACTAACATAGTATAAGAGTTACACCACACCATGCTCATCACCACAAGGTTTATGTATAAACACCACATCATATATTTAACATGATAGCTAAAGCATTTAGCATAAACACATCATTATCATGCTAGCACTTCTAAAATATAGATAGTCTCATAACATGCTAACACATTCTTCATAAGTATGTTAACCACAATCAATAAATTATAATAACTTGTGTGATATACGCAATTGTGCTCACCCCGTCTTGATGCTCCGATCCTTGGCTCAGTTCCCAACTCTTTTCCAAAAATCTAAGTTTTTAAAACGTTACTTGTTTTGAAAACACAAGCACGTAGGTTTAAGTTCAAGCACTCACCACTAGTGAATGCCCGAATCCCTTAAACCAAGGCTCTGATACCAATTGTAACAACTCAAATAAATTTTTTACCAGATTTAACGGAAATAATTAATGAAAACAACCACCAGTAACCATTTCAGCGGAAGATTTAAAGATTTAACTTTGAACTCAACTTAGAGATTTTTTTTTAAAACAAAACAAATCCAACATTAAAGTTAAAATCCTCAAACTGAGGTCCCACTTAATAATATCATAAACAAGTTTAAATTCCAAAATAACTCCAATTTTTAAAGTAACGTTCTCCTTTCAACTAGCAAAACTGAGCCGTCCCATGATCGAAGCTTCAAGCGGGTCCCTTCCCTTTATCCTTCCCGGAAGGACCTGCAACTAAAGGAAAAATCCACAAACGGGTAAGCTTGAAAGCTTAGTGAGCACAAACCACAAACACACAACAATATAATACAAACCATCACGCGTATGAGAACTAGGCATGCTATCACCAATGGTCTTACGGTACACGCCGGTAAGGACCACACACATACTGATATCAGTTTAACACAAGGACTATACCCACGGTGGCCACCACCACTACAATGAGTAAGTCATCACACAACATGCTAGTCTCATACCATATATACATCACATACAATTTGTACATAAAGCCACGTATAAGGGTTAATATACTCACCTTGGTTCACTTCACAGTAATCAAGATCAACACACCACACGGTTGTATATCAATCACCTATATATCACATTATGGCATAGCACATATGAATAACATTCACAATGACACCTTAAGACTCATAACTGAAACACTTAAGGCTCATGACCAAAACACTCAAGGTTCATAACCAACACACTTAGTCTAGACCTGAACTAGACTCTCTAGAAAGGTAGGTAATTCAATTACGAACCCAACGGTCTTTACGGTATCAAAATCGGAGCTAAGACGCGAAAGTTACGGCCAAAACAGTTTTTCCACACAAAACAGAGGCTAGCGATCGCTAGGCTGGTAGCTAGCGATCGCTAGCTATTTTTTCCCACTTTCTGTTCTAGTTCGCGATCATCAGGTGGTCGCTAGCCTTCATTTTCCATGGCTAGCGATCGCTAGCTTCATCACCTAGCGATCGCTAGGTGCTGAAATTCAGCACGAACCCAAAATCGATTTTTCATCTTTTTGGCATAACTTTTGCATCCCAAACCCAATTCGACCGATTCAAAAAGCCATGGTTTCGTATTTCCAGGCTCTACAAGACTACCACAATCATTCTAATACCATCTAACATCATAACACTCAATTGGTGATCCAAAGATCACCAATTTCACCAATACTCAACCAAAACCCTAACCTTTTACCCAAACTTACAACAACATGAACAAAGATAAAATTGATGGTTACCTCACGTTAGGAACTCCATTCTATCAGTCACCCGATGATCAAAAGCACCACAAACACTCGATTTCACTTCCAATTGCACCAAATTCCTTTGAAGCTATCAACCCCTTCACTTTCTCTCTAGAAACCGTCCAAGACCAACAACAAGGGTTTGGACTTCCAAACTTGTTTATATACAAAACCTTTACAACCCTCCACTATCTCATCTAACACTCTAGTCCCCCTACCTGAAATTTACACAAAAGACCCCAAAAGTTAACTACCGTTAACTAAAACCAGTTAAATCACCAACTTGGGAAATGGGGCGTTACAAGTGTAACAACTCGTCCTACATCGGTTGGTGAGGGGAACAAAGCACTCCTTATAAGGGTGTGGATAACCTCACTTGGCATGAGGCCTTTTGGGTGCGTGGACTCGGCCCAAGAACAAAACCGTGCGGGTGACCTGGACTGGGCCCAAAGCGGACAATATCGTGTCACGGGTATCTGGGGCGTTACAGATGGTATCAGAGCTAGACCCGGACCGATGTGCACAACGAGGGCGTTGTGTCCTTGAGGGGGGGAGAGTGTAACAACTCGTCCTACATCGGTTGGTGAGGGGAACAAAGCACTCCTTTAAAGGGTGTGGATAACCTCACTTGGCATGAGGCCTTTTGGGTGCGTGGACTCGGCCCAAGAACAAAACCGTGCGGGTGACCTGGACTGGGCCCAAAGCGGACAATATCGTGTCACGGGTATCTGGGGCGTTACAACAACCATCCACTACGATCATCTTCCCGGGACTGATTACGCGAATGTGTCGACACTTTGGTGTTCCGACTCTCCCCACTGATAGTGTTTACTCTAGTCCTTCGCAGATTGATATAGGTACCATCCGCCGCATGGTGACTCACAACCCGGAGTTTGCATCTCAAGCTATGCCCGCACCGCCACCGCACCGCAAAGGCCGGACCCGAAAGCGCCAACGTCCATCTTCTGCCCGACCAACTTCGCAGCCGCAATCCGAACCAGAAGCGGGAAATGATTCCGAGGCAGGCCCGTCGACTCAACCAGTAATCCCGTCTTGGGCCCAACCATTGATGGACCACATGGCGGCCCAAACCGAGCATATGGAGGCCCACAACACCCATCTCGTCAAGATCCACCAGGTTCTGACCCACATGCGTGGGAATTTGGACGACTTCAGTGTCCGTTTATCTCGTCTCGAGAGATATCTTGGAGTTCCCGAAGGAAGTATGATCCCGCAATCCGCCCCCTCCGCGACAGCCGCGACCACTGTTCCACCTGGTCCACCAGCCACCTCTGTTGACATCAACATGGATGCTACTGCCGAAGTCCCGGAGACTGACCCTTGATCGTTTTTGCAGGCACTGGAACTAACTGTGGTGGTATCCCACAGTGGTCATTATGCATAAACTGACTTTTTGGCTATTTCCAGTTCTTTTGGGTTGAAACTGTGTTTATATTTTCCTGTTCATGCTTGCTGAACACTTGGGTGATTTTTGTTGTGACTTGTTCTTCGTACACTTACCCCGTTATTTTGGTAATCGTATGTGATGGCATGGTTATATGTATATCTTGTATATGTTGCTCAATTCTTTTCAGGTGCTCGTTTCAAGCTTTCCTTACAAATAAATGGTTTTGGATAGGATGTGGGCCATCTTTTGAACTAGGCCCAAACACTTTCCCATTTTTGTCGCCTAAACCGTTAACCCAAATAAACCTCCGTTTTTTAGTAGCAATGAGGACATCGCTATGTTCTAAGTTTGAGGAGGAGGAAGTCACCTCGATATTTTATCCCTTGGTAACTTTTAGCAAATAAAAATATCCATGTGATATTTTCAAAAAAAAAAAAAGAGAAAAACCACACAAAAACCAAATACAAAAATGAAAAAGTTAGAAAAAACCCAAAACCCAAAATATATATATTCGGTTTAGCATTTCCAACATAGTTGGAAAAAGGGAAATGATTCAAAGAATCATATACAAAGCCTTATACACTCACCCGATCAAGTCCCGCGGATCAAAACCATTCTTTTACGGGAAAGCTTGACGCACGCACCGGGAAGTTGCAACAAAGTAAGTCATCGTTTCACTTTTGCCAAAATTTCTGTTTCCTTTTTGTTTCTTCTCCACCTTCTCATTACTTGAGGACAAGTAATGGTCCTAAGTTTGAGGAGGTGATAACCCGCGTTTTTCTCGTGTTATTTTCACTTTTTAACACCCTTTTTCTTATCTAACCCTTCTCAAATCACCCATTTGAAGCCTGAATACCTTCTTTAGTCTCATTTACCCACTGAGATAGGAAATAGCTAAAAAGTCAAGTTTTAAGGCATTTTTGACTTTGTGGGATGTCACCACAGTGAAGTTTTGTATGTGCAGGTTCTAGAAGGGAATTTCGGATTTATTTATTGAAGAAGATCAAATCAGCAGAAAAAGGCATGGGGGACAAGAAAAGGTCAACTTCTATAAAGAGGCGGAACTAGGTGATGGCTAAAAATGATAAAATATGCAAAAGCAAAAAGGTGAAGTAACCTTTGGTTATTAACCTTGCTTTTTGGCATTATAAAAGGAAGCCATGGTCATCTTCAAAGAACACACAATTTTCACCTCCCCTTACATCCTCACTTCAGATTTCTCTCAAGACAATTCTATCTAGTTTATCTTAGTTTGTAATTTAATTTCCAGCACTTTAAATTCTGCATTTTTAAGTTTCTGTTCTGTAGCCACTGTGGCAGTCTGCTTCACACACAGTCTGTCGTTTTAAGTTTAATGCAGTTTGTTCTCAACTTAATCTTCATCTTATTTTTCTGTATGGGCAGTAGCTAAACCTCATCCTTGGGTGTGGGTGCGAGCAAAGCCCGAGAGGCCTAAAAGTGACATTTTGGGTGTTTTTATCCTTTAATATTTTCTCGTTTGGTCATTCTAAGTCGGGACGTTATCTCAACGCGGACAAGCTGATCACTTGTAAGTGTTCATGTTAGACCTAAGACCTCGAGAGGGGCGGGTTCGAAACACGGCTTGAATGATGCAAAAAGAGTTTGAGAAAACCTTTAATAATCACGGAGAGATTCGGGTTGTTGCATAATTGAACCAAGGCAAAAAGTGTCCTCAAGCGGGTGTCACGAAGATATTCGGGCATCTTCTTTTGTTGGACCGAGCTAGGATCTATAAGGTCCACTTGGTAAAGTTAACAAATTGGGAAATATTAATTGTAAAAACTTTGTAATAAAACTAGTTTGTAAACCTTTATAATGGAGCTTCGAGAGGAGAAAGTTGTTTAGGAGTTATTTACGAACCGGTCACGTTAACCAAATTTTGTCAAACGGTCTCTTGGGCAAAAGCTTGCACCCGTACCCATCTTTTTCTCATTGTTAATTACATCCTTTATTTACCTGTCATTTATATATCTGTCATTTCATATCTGTCATTTTATTTACTTGTCTTTATTTATCTGTCATTTAAATATCTGTTATTTAATTTTCTGTTATTTAAATATCCTGTTAATTCACCAAACAAATCAAATCAACCTTTATAAAACTTTGCACCGGACTAAAGGACAACTTCTCTAAATCTCGATACCGCCGATCCCTGTGGAACGATACGTGGGCTTACCACATTATTACTTGAAGTAGCGAACGCACGTCTGGTTTATACTTGGACCAGATCTGTGGTGCTTAGGCATTTATTACGCTCACAACACTTGGCCATAAGATCATCGATGAGAATCATAAGATCGCTAGATCTTCTTACTGATAGTTAACACTTGCCCTAAGGCTTGCATTATTAAGACTACTCAACAAAGTAATCGTCTTATTTAAAGTATTAACAAATTCTCATAAAAGAAGCGGCTACAACATTTAAATAATACACTAGTGATGATCAATATTCATGAATTATACCAATAAGTATCATAATTATAACTCGTGTATGAACCATAAATAGGAAGATCTCAAGCCAAGGATGAGAATATTGTTCTATGTGGACACTTACAAATTCTCTCCAGCATATTCCTTAAAGTTTATATTACAGTTACTCACAACCGTCTTTAGTTTCTCACAACCAAATTGTATTTCTTGTACTATTGTAAAAGTACGACACCCCTGTCTAGTGTCATTAGACACCAGTGATCAGTCTCACAACGTATCTCATGACCAGCTGCAATCATTTTTGTCTTTGGAATTTTCATTATCACCAAATTCTCTTGATTTTTTTCACAACAACAAAATTGGTTTTGTAGGATGGCTAAAATATTTGAGCTTCCTAATAAAATAGTTTATAGGACTTAAACTTATAGCATTAACCAAACAGTATCCAATATAAAAGTGTTATAATAGTTTTATAGAACGTTTGTAGACGTTTTAACAATTTTTAAGGACGTTTTTTTTAAGATAAAGTGTCATTTTAACTATTTTATGCGACACTATCTGAAAAGGTGTCAAAATAACAAATTTTAGTCGTTGTCCAAAGTCCCGATCTTAAATTGTTTGTGCAACTAAAAGTTTTGGGCTTTTTTAATAGTAGTTATTCAAAAGGGATCAAACTAAATGATAACTGTAATAATTAAAAGTGTAATTAGTTTAAAATAGGATAATTGATAGATACAAAATGATAACCATAGAAACAAAAATGTGTAATTTACTCAATGAATAAATATTAATTGAATTGTGTTTTAATAAGATAAAAAGCGCACTTCAAAGGGCAAAAAGGGTATTAAAAGTGCAATAATAACATCATATTCCAAAGCTTCTTTATTAACCACTAAGTCGTAAACAAACAATACATTTGAAGAAACAAACAAACCGACGATCCCCACACTGGTTCGTTAAGATTACGTGGGACCTCATGACCTAATTTTAATGCTAACCTTTTTCAAATAATAAAATTATTGAAAATAAATAATTATTACCATCATTTATCAATTTACAAAATTAAGAATTCCAAATTCAGTTCTATCTAGGTTCGTCGTCGCACCCTTGGGTTCGGCGGGTTGGAAGCCGCTGGCCTGGCGGACTCAGCGGGCTGGCGGTACGCCGGCAGCGGGTTCAGCAGTTTGGGAGCCCCGGCGGTTTGCACACACCGCTTGTTTGTGTGTGTTGTGTGTGTCTATGGTGTGTGTGTGTGTGTGTGAGAGAGAGAGAGAGAGAGAGAGAGAGGGGGGGGGGTTGGGTACTAATCAGAGAAGGTTCCAGAGGGTTAATGGAAGGATTGGAAAAAAACTAATGTAGCAACTGATGTGACAGTGGAGTTGGGTGACCTAATAGGTTAATGGTTTAAGTCTCTTCAAAGTCGTCGTTACAATAAAATTAAGTTTATAGACTTTAGTTCATAGCATAAGTAGTTGTATTTGTCTGTCCTATATGAAAATGTTAGAATATATTTATAAGATAATTTTAAAAGTTTTAATAAGTTTTTTCGAACGCTTTAAATAAATTATCCTACTATGAATAATTGGATGAATTTTCTATAAACACATTTGTTTAGAACACTTGTATTATAAAACATTTGTATGAGATGATGTCAATAAAAAACTTATTAGGATATTCTATTTTAGAGGGTTTTTAAAAATTTATTAACATACATAGTTGAATAAATTTATTGGACTATGAACACTTTTTAGATATGATATACAAATATTTATTATTTATTTTATATTTCTTAAGTTCTATAAATCAATATATTAGAACAATCATAAATCTTTTACGTCATATAAATCTAATTTTATTATAATGACTTATCGGATTATTAAATTAAAGATTCCATAAAAATTTAATAAAAATATACAAACAAATTCGGAAATCCATGAATAAAAATAGAATGTTAGTTGGCCACAAAGTCTAATATCTCACAGCTTTCAGAAGAACATGTAATTATGATTAATAGAGAGATGTGTAGAAATTCAATCAATCTAATTAAAACCGATTGATCAAATTAGAACTGACTGATAATGACTGAATTAATTGTAATTGGATCGGATCGGATTGAATGAAATCAAAATTTTAACATCCTGTGGATCACACGGTTTTTGGATGATAATCCGAAACCGAACAAAATCGACTGAACCGATCTGATTATCTATCTTATCATCATTCAACTACATCTAATTACCATCTTCTCGTCATCCGGTAACTTAATAAATAATAATAACAAAAAACAATTAATCTTTGTTGGATGTCGGATAAATCCAATCCGATAAATATTGATCGGATGCAATTCAGTTCGATGGATATCTAAAATTCAATCAATGAAATCGAAATAATCCAATCATCTATTGTATTAACAAAATCCAACATCTAGTGGATTATTTGATTTTGATCAGTCTAGTTCTCTTCGCATCTCTAATAAATGTCGACCGACAGATAACCTTAATTAATAACTTGTGTTTTTACAATAAAAAATTGTATATTATATTTTAGTGGTGAAGGTTCATATAAAAAGGAAAAGAGCATTGAGCATGGACCCTTCATGCATCATGTAACCTAATTTTTGTTTTAAACTTATTGGATTACATGTCCCCCAAGAAAAGCATAATATGAATGCAATAAATTTGGTTTGCCACCAAACAAATAATCCATTAACAGAAATATAGTTTTTTTTTCCTTTTAACGATAAGTTTTAAAATCATTAGTTTAATGTTAGGTATTTGGGTACTCTTATATTTTGTTTTATAAAAGAATAAATTCCGATAAATAATATTATGTTTTTAGATTATTTTTAGTTTCGTATTCTAATTATATTGGTTAATAGAATCGCAATTATTATTTTTTGGATTTTGGATAATTTTGACAAAAGCACATGTAACATGTTGACGAAGTTGAATAATTTTTTAACAATTTTTGAAAATTAGATCACTTTTATAATGATTTTGAAAGTTGGGAAGAATTTTATAAACATTTTCTTTGAACTAGATAATCATAATATCACACGCTTTCTTTGGTTTCATTATAACCAAACTTTTTAGTATTGGAGTTCAAGAAAAATATTTTATCATTTAATTTGTTTGAATTAGAATTTCTTTTAAATGTTTAATAACTAGTTATTAATATCCCGGGCTTTGCACCGGGTTATAAACTTTGATAGAGTTTATAATAAGTAGTAACATGGATTTGTATAAAACATAAAGCTTTTACATATGTTGTCATACGAAATGTTTAATAAAACAAAAAATAAAATTATTAATTTTAAGAGATTTCAACCTAAAGTTTTAGAAAAAAATATCATGTACGTACTAATAGCTTAATGAAATTATTTGTACCAATTGTTTAATGAAATTATTTGATTATATTTTAAATTAAAGTTATAATAGTTTCTAATTAACCATTAAAAGAAAATGTCTTAATAAAATTAATAAAGAAAGTAAAAAGCAACAAAATGTGAATTATGTAATTTGAGAATAAAAAAATATAAAGATGGTATACTATAAGAACCAAATATGTAATTGTTTGGAGTCAACAATGTTTTGGCGGATTGGTTACCGTTCATGGTGTTCATAGCGCCTTAACCGAGTTTGATCCTTCCCGTGCGCATGCTTGGGGATATTTAAGTGGGACCATGTTTAGCCCCCAAAATTGCCAAGGATTAGTCGGGCTTTAGCCTGGACACCATTCCAAAAAAACATGTAATTGTTTGGATGAGTTAACTACTTACTTTAACAAAGTTGGATGAAAATGGAATAAAAATAAAAACTATAAGAATGAAAAAAAAAACATTTTATAAAGATGGTGGATGAAAGGTGTTATAAATATAATATTATAGGGACCAAAAATGTACAATAACTGTCAAGTTTACTATTCATACTTCCTAGTAAATGTTATATATTATAATTATCAAAGTTCTAAATGTTTTAATGTTTTAGTTTTAGTTTTAATTTTAATGTTTTCTTTTTAGGTTATTTAAGTCTTAAGTCTTATATATAGTTATCATTAATCTCTTATGTTATATTTTAAAAAAATGACCCCAAGCCTTACAAAATAAGTTATCATTATGTGCCATAACGCACTGTATCACACCATAACGCGTTACAATGCAAGTCAAGCCTTAAAGTGGAGTCATAGGAGTTAACATGACAACGATCCCAAGCCTTGATGCTTTTAGTGTGCCAAACAAAATCATAACAAGTTATTTTTAAAATAAAATATAAAGATATATTAAAATAACCATTAAGGAAATCTGAAGAAATATAACAATTG